>JALBCR010003861.1:0-74670 GCA_030710515.1 Abscondita cerata | reverse complement strand
TTTTTTGTATTTTGAAATTTCCTTAAATTTGCCCAAATGATGCTAATAGGGACATCATTTTTTCCTTGCATTCTTAAACACTGATTAATTTAAAACATTTTCTTCTGTCAACTCCATAATATTACCTAAAACACAACAAACCCACAAAAGGGAGGACAAAAATAAATAATTTAATTCTCCCGCATAAGTTTGTTCGCCGTTTTGTTTAGATTCGTCCAAACCTGCAAACGCATTTGCGCGCATTTTCTTTGATGTCGGAGAAAAACCGACAAGTTGCGGGAACGCCGCAAACGTTCGTGGAACAATCAGGACTTGCGAATCTGTTCTAAAATTCGTACGTAGCACCGTCCAAATTAATGTTCCGATTGCCGTTCGGTTCGTTGTTCTGTTTGTTCCTCGGTTTGTTGTTCAGGTGTGTACGAAGCTTTACAATAAGCATATTAATATGAACTATATCTTATGAAAGGAGAGTTATGTAACTATAATTAACGACTTAACGTTACGTTAGTAGATTCCATTTACTATTTACACATATTTTCTTGGAACATTCGATAATTAACTATCGGGATATGATGACCCTATACTTCGCAGGTTGTGCGCAACTGGATACAAGCAAATAACTTGAGCTGTTACCCTGGCCAGCAAAAGCCCAGATTTTAACATTATCGAAAATGTTTGGGCTCGAATACTTGCTGTTATCCGAAGACAACAAGGGCCAAATTTTATACCAGTAAACCGTAATGCACTAATTGCAGCCATTGATACCGCATGGGAAACGATTAATATTAATTATATTGATACCTTGATAGCGTCAATGAGCAGACGCCTCCAAGAATGTATCAATAATAATGGAGGTCACACCCATTATTGATTTCTTATATTTATTTATATAGTAATACCTTTATTTAAAAAAAACGTTTTCATTTAATTTTAAACTATAACTTGGTATCTTAATTATAATTATGTAATAAATTCTTGTCAAAAACTAAATATATACGTTGACAATAAGAATTGCCTTAGTTTTTATTTTCACTTTTTATATTAACTACAGAAAAAATGAAACGTCATAAAATATACATTTTGTAAGGACTAAATATTATGAATAGAGAGTTTAATGATTTTTTTAATAACTTACAATAATTAGTAGGTTAGATTTATTTAAAAATAAGTAATAATCAGTCAACCCAAATAACCATGTTTAGTTTTTGATTTAATTTAAAAGTTATTGCTTGTAGACGTTTTTTAAATCAAAATTATTTCTAATTTTATTTTGTAAACATTTCCTAAACAAAATTTTGATTCGATAATTAATCGAGCTATGGTGTTTAATTAGCGATACCTTCAAATATATTCTTTAAAGAAAAAATTAAGTAAGCAACGTAAATTACCTATTTTCTAAAACGTGCTTAGTGTAATGATTCATTCTACAGTCCTTCTATAAGATAACCCCTGCTGAGACTACCTGCTGTTAGAATTGTAAATGATACCCTTAAGCCCGCTTCACAATGTGCAAACCTTTTGTTTACAGAAATTGTGGTGTCCAAGTTTTAAATTTCATGAGTGTACTCTACGGAGAGCTGAAACAAGAAAGAAACTGTTTTTAAAAAAACAAAACATTTTGATTTTTTGTGATAAGAAACAGAATGAAATCTATAAAACTGTAACAAATGAAACCCCAAAGAACTGTTTTTGAAGAAGCAAAGCATTTTCGATTTCTGTAAGTCAAAACAGTATTAAATACAAAATATTGAAACAAAAAGCAAACCGTTTTGAAGAAATTAATAGTACAAGTAAAACTATAGGTACGTTTATTTTAAATTTAAAATTTTTTAACAACTTGCTGATAAATTTGAAGTTTCTTGAGTGTTAATTAGCCTTACCGATTTCTGTTCCTGCTTAAGAAAGCGGCAAAAATAATTAGATGTGCAGCACAATTTGCAGTTGTAATAAAAGTGACTAAGTCGTGATATGCTAGTGAAATTAAATTTTTGTGTATTCACACGGTGTTTGATATGAATTAAAATTTTTCTATTCTTTCAAATATTATGGGGTTCTAATAGCAAAGTGAGATTAATTACAGACATCATTTTTAAACCTAAATTTGATTTAAATTATTTATTTAATTTATAATTGTGAACTATCTGTTGTTTGGAATACTTTATAATGTTTAATTGTACTTTTTAGTCTAGGAAAGCATATAATCTTCTTTTAATTGCCACATATCAAGTTAATATTAGGTCTATTATAACCACGTGTTTAAAATTTGTTTAAATGTTTATACTTTTCAAGAATGTTTGGTTTACGAGTATGCTTGAATTTTTGTTTGACTTATGCCCATAAAACAAGCTTATTTTAACTGAACTGTTAATAAATAATTTAGAAGTTAATTTTATTTCCAAAAATTCCTATTTTTAATAAAAATATTTTATTCTGGAATAGATACGTTGATGACATTCTTTGCATTTTGAATTGTTCTACATCAGAAATTCTAAATTTTTCTAAATTACTTAAATAATTTACATCACAGAATTAATCTTTACTTTAGAAATTTCTCAAAACAATTATCCTTCCTTTTCTAGATACGTATATTTGTATCGATTCAAATAATTCTATTAATTTTGACATTTAAAGAAAACCTACAACTACAGTTCAAAACAATTCCTTTTTCTTCAAATCACCATTTTTCACAAAAACTATCAGCGTTCTACTTTCTTTTCAACTGTTTATTCAACATACCTCTATCAGAAACAAATTTAAAAAAAAATTAGACACAATTTTCATATTGCTCATTTAAACCAATTTCCATTCAAAAATTATTTTAAACATTTTTAATAAATTTAATTATGTACATAATTTAAAAAATCTAACAACATTAATTCCAATTAATGAAAACCAAAAAAAAAATACATTTCAATTCCTTTTATTCCTGAATTTATTAACATAATTAAAGATCTGAATAAATTAACTGATTATAAATTTGTCTTCAAAGCTCCTACCAATTTAGCTAACATTTTTTTCACAAAATTTAAATATAAATAATAGTCTTGAATCAAGCGGCATATACCAACTACTATGCTCTTGTAACAAATATATATTGGTAAAACTAAAAGAAATTTTACAATTCGATTAAAAGAACATCTAAGATATCTTAAACAACCAGAAATATTCTTATAATTTAGATGCAATTAAATCAACTTTCGCTAAACACATTATCCAAAACAAACATAAACATTTAAATCATTCACTCATACATCCTTTTAAAATAACTAATTATAATAGACAAATTTTAGATAAATTAGAAATAATATACATTAAAACAACAAATCCAAATTTAATAATCAATGATCAAACAAATTTTGACGATCTTACATTAAATTATCAAACAGAATTTTTATGTCCTTAATATTAATTTAATTAACTCCAGATTCAAACATTTTACATACCTAGTTTATATTTTTAAAAAACCTTTTATTACAAACCAATTATGTTTTTCTAAATTTCCATGTAAACCAATTGTCATATTTAACGTTTGTAAAATAATTTTGACAACTTCTGAATATGACTCACGATAATTTTTTGAGTTGAAACTAGTAAAATAAATAATAAATAAATATAATATTGGATTGCTCAAAAGAATAAATAGTTTATATATATAAAAACATAATAGACAGGCGTTTATTGAACTCATCATTTTTTTTAATATCTCTTAACGTACTATATGCGATCACTATCGAATGTTGGCTATAATTATCTTATTGGCGTTCGCTTTATGTTTTTTGATCTTTTTTTAAATACTTATGGTAATAAATATTATTAATGCCAATCAGATGGAATTATCCTTATTTTGTAAATTGAATTAAAATGGTTTTAGTAGTAGATTTATTAATTTATTTTGCAATACTTTTAAAAATTTCTGTTGTTTTTTTTTTCTGAATCTGGTCTTTTCTATTTTTTTGCTCTATTCATTGCTTTTTTATTATAGATGGCCTGTTCTGTATTTCTTTCCATCTAACCAATTTTCTTCAATAAAATTAAGTTTCTATTTCCACCAGTAAATTTACAGATAGTGTCATGTCATGTTTTTGTTACCTCTTTAACAATTTGTTTCTGCTTTCCTCATCTAATTTCTTATTGATTTCGTTATATTTACGTGGATTTTGATTTCTCCTTTTTTAACTCGACTGACCGTAAAATATTCTTTTCAAATTTCTTCAATGTTTCTTCCACAGTTTTCTCTTCATCTTCGTATTGTTTATCAATATCAAATTTTTTTCTAGCTTAATTTTTGTGTCTTTGGTTGATTGTAATATAACCTGTTTGGTTGTGAAGTAAATGCTACTATTGCGTATCTGATAGTGATTTCGAAAAACATGTAAGCTTTTTTGCTGAAACCTAAAAACATGTTCATTCTAATATATTGGATCTCTTTGCAAAATTGTATAAATCTTTCTCATGTATTACATCTCCAATCCATGTTTTCCAACAACATCTCACATGATTCTCGATTTTGCAACTTTTGCATTCGAATCTTACCATTATGGCTGTAATGTCATTGTTTTTGGTTTATTGTGCTGAAGTTTGCATCTAAGATGTATGTAAGATTGTTTTAGTTCTACAATATTGCTGATGGAGCGTCTCAAAGCCAACCTTAGGTTTGGCCTTGTCTTTGATATCAATCATTATCTGTTGAGTAAGATGTAAAAGTTTTAATTTTCACATCCATTAATTAAAAAGGTTGAGATTGACTTGAATAACTTTTAGAAGTTTTTTTTAAGTCCTTAATGCATGAGGTGGAGATTGGCAGAACTAACAATTTCTCCTCAAAATCACTATGCAGGGGATTAAATCATCTCTTTTAATAGTTAATTTTTCTAAGAAATGCAGAAAGTAACAAATACACCGCGTAAGTTACACGACAAATTGTTAAAGTAATTTTATACTAAATCTGGTTTAATTTTTTAGAGCTTACATAATTGCAACTCATTACCTGTGCCTTTATAATTCAATCTAGAGTCGTTTATCGCCCACTTTTTATCAGATCATTGTAATCAACCGTGCTCTGCGATTGTACAATCTCTAGCAACATTAACAGCAGGCGATTTAGAATTGTTTTTAATCCAACGCTGAGTTGGTCATAATAATCGAAGATTCGATACCGTTGTAACTACGCTTACATAACTGTAGAATGTTGGTTTAGTGCAGATTAGTTTTTCGGGCGTGGTACGATCGAGATTCGTAACTAAAAAGAACAGAATATATTCACTGCGTTCATACAGAAATTTTGCTGAGGGATAATTTTGGTCTTAAGTAGGGTTTGAAATGCTGCACCCACGCGTAGTCAGGAGTAGCCAAGGTGTAGCTAAAGTAAATTCGTCGATTTCCGATTGTGCGATATACGCAAAATGCCCGCTGCCAAGAAATGTAAGCTTTATAACCGTCTCGCTCAAGTCACTATTAATATTCTTGCGCGTGGGTCCAGCGCGCGATTTCCATAGGATCACCAACTTCAAATGTTCCGACAGTCAAGTGAAACTTCTACGCAACGAAGTATTATTATTTTGTGACTAAAGTAGGCCACCACCTTGAGCTTAGAGAAAATTACAAATTTTGCCTGCTTGGATTAGTTCATCCTGCTTGAATTTCAGTACCAGCAGCACTACTGCCTGTGGTGACAACGTTTAATCATAACATTTTATTTATGCTAACGCTGAAATACTTAAGTTTCATGACATGTACATTTGCAAACTGTTCCTGAATACACATTTCTGCCGAGGTATCATATATTAAAGCATATAAATTCCGTAGTAGAGACAGTTATACTGACTTCCAAAAAATTGCAACACCTAGAAGTTGTTGAACGATTTTAATGAAATTTTTAGGAAACGTCTATTTTCATTAAACAGTGATGATTAAAATTTAAAAACAAAAGAACAAAAGCTTAAAAGTTTTTTCAATAATGAGTTGCTCCGCCACTATTTGTAATGCACTCATCTAGACGGCTTGGCATGCTATCAATCAAGTGATCTATAGCTGCTTGTGGTATATCATCCCAAGCTTCTTGAATCCGTTGCTGAAGATCGTAAATTATCTGGAGAGTGCGGTAAATTACCCAGTCGCCTACCAATCATATCCCATACATGTTCAAGCGACCGAGCAGGCCATGGGAGGACTGCAATGTTAGATTCTTCCAAAAACCGTGTTGTAGCCCTTTGACCTATGAGGGCGCGCATTATCTGCTACCATAACATATTGCACCCCACATCATATAACTCCTTGAGTGAGGGCTGTGTTGCGTTCCACAAAAATGTTGGATTTTTACGTTCTCCACGCATCCGTCTGACCCTCCTACGACCATCGTGGGCCCAGCAAAATCGGACTCGTCACTAAACACAATTTGATGCCATTCTTGCGCCCAATTAACCCTTTCGTTGCTCCACTCTAGTCTGCGTAGACGGTGAAGTGGTGTAAGAGGAAGACATAAAAATGGACGATATGAACCCAAGATCTTATCCGGCGATAAACAGATGACATTATCCTAAGTCCTGTACCTCTCATCCAATCATTTGCAATTGATCGAGTTGTTGAAAATCTATCTCTTGTGGCCAAAACTCTTAAGCGACGTTCTTCGCGATCTGTAGTCCTTCGAGGACGTCCAGATCCACGGCGACGATTTTAAACCCTTCCTCGGACCATTTGGACCAACATCTCAATACCGATAAAACATTTTCGGTTTACACGACGAGCAATTTCTCTTAGCGAAAGTCCGGCCTCTCTCTATACCAATAATACGGCCACGTTCAAAATCACTTTAATTGACAAAATGTTGATGTTGACGTACATTGTTTTCTAAAGTTCAGAATGAAATTGTAAAGAAACAACAACAATTTGCAAACTTGACAGTTACTAAATGGTCTAATACTTCAAATTTATTGTTACTTAAGTATGTAAGTAGTGGCTATGGAAACAACAAGCAAAAAACAAAAACGTAATTGGCTAGATTTTATTCAAATTTTAATCATCACTTTGTTTAATGAAAATAGACGTTTTCTTGAAAATTTCATTAAAATCGTTCGACAACTTCTCAGGTGTTGCAATTTTTCTGGAATTCAGTATATAATAATAATGCATAATACAAAGTAGTGCGTGTAAGACCTGCATAGTTACTTTTTTCTCATCCCCAACCACAAATAGAGTATTAACATTACAGTACAAAAACAGTTTTAAAAAACAAAGTAGTAATTGTAGCTGAATTGTTCTTCACAGTCACACAAGATATGCAGGAACCTTGTGACCTCTTCCCTGCTTGTGTTAAGTTATATCACTGTTTCATCCTGCTTCAAATTTTGACACAGTGGCACACATACAGTTTCTTAAGAAAAAACAAAATAATAATTGTAGATGACTTCTCCCCAGCCACATAAAACAATTAGTAAGTAACCTTGTAACTCTTCCTGGTTGGGTTAGTTATATAACTACTTTATCTTGCTTCAAATTTCTTCGGTTCAGCTGCAGTAAAATAGTAACTGTTACTGACTTCTTTTCCAGCCACCCAAGACAACCAGAAATCTTGCGCTCCACTCCTTGTGTTGCCATATCATCTTTTTTCTAAAGAAAACAAAATAGTAACTGCGGCTGACTTCTTTACCAGTCACGCAACACAAATAAGAATCTTACGATCCCATTCTGCTTCAAATTTCTGCACAGCCACTTATTTTTTATCATTTTTGAGAAAATCGAAAAATGAACAAAACTATCCTTGTGTTTTTTAAACAGAGTTTGAAAACATTTTTTAAAATAGCATGTAACTTTGACAATTAGATTCAATTTAAATTGAATTTAGTTATAATATCCATAGTACTACTGTGTTTTTTTAAATAAAACGTCAAGTGCTGAAATTTTAAGAAGAATAAAGCAGGAATAAAGACAAGCAGGCAAGATTTGTAACCAAGATTATTATCTTCCGGGTTGAGCCGTGTTCGTCCTTCCTTCCTACGTTCTCTCTGCTTGACGTTTCCGTTAACCATGCTGTTAGCTTCTTCAGAAGTTACTCTAAAACTGATGTTGTTGTCTTCTGCTCCTCGTTATATACCTATGTTCCGTTACGGTTGGTTGATTTTCTTAATTTGTCAATTACTCCAGCAATGAATGGTAAACGAGCGTAGGTGGTGACCTGTTCCTTCTCTTTTCGGATTTCCTGCGACAGGCGGCTCTTATTTCTTTTCTGGTATAGCCGTTTCTTCATTAGGGCTTGTTGGATGTGTCGAAGTTCTTCTGCCTTGTGAACCCTCGTCAGAATCTTGTTAGCTCTATGCAATAAAGTTTTGATTAGAGACCGCTTCTGCTGTGGATGATGGTGTGATGCATGGAGGTATCGGTCGGTGTGTGTCTTTTACGATATACACTATGAGCCAACTTGTTGTTATCCTCTCGTTTCACTAAAACATCCGGGAAGGGAAGCTCCTTATTCTCTTCTGTCTCTATGGTAAACTTGATCTTTCGTGCTGAGTGTTGAGGTGGTTAAGAAATACAGTAAGAGCTTCTTTTCCATGAAGCCATATGACAAAGGTATCGTCCACGTATCTGAACCAGCATTTCGGTTTCTGTTCGCTGGATTGAATGGCTTCTTGCTCGAATGCTTCCATAAAGATATTCGCAATAACCGGTGATAATGGTGATCCCATGGCTGCACCTGATTTTTGTTCGTAGAAATCTCCGTTCCATAGAAAGTAAAGTTGTATTCAGACATATTCTTGCTAGCTCTGGTATGTCTTCTCTTAACCCATGGGTTGTGCACAGTTGTTTTATGATGTTATGTGTATCGTCGACTGATACGTTAGTGAATAGCGATTCTACATCAAAACTAACTAGTATATCGTCATTGGTTACTTCCAGAGTCATCAGTAATTCGACGAAGTGTTCGGAGTTCTTCACAAAGGATTCAGTTTTCCCACGTACGGTTGTAGAAACTTAGCTACGTAACGGGCCAGTTCATAAGTTGGAGATCCACATGTGCTGACAATTGGCCATTAAATCATGAAATGACCGCCGTTTGTAATTAAAACATAGATATGCCGTCATTTGAGGTTTACGTTGTTGGTATCAAAACTGTTCGTACACGGAAAGGAAATTTATCGTTGATGTTATCCTTGTTTGTTACTTGAGTTAATAACATACATATAAAACGACACTCTTGAAATAATACGTTAGCTAATAATGTAATCGTTGTATGTAATATCGAAACGGGATGATCATGCCTACACAAGTGTGCGCTTGATTCGTCAATCAATCGATAAAGAAATTGACTAAACTATATATCACACCTTCGAAAAGTGGTAGAAGTATTTTATATTTCGTTTCATTTCCAAATGTGTGTTGTAAAACTAAACGAGGTGAAAATCACTATTAGTGCAACAACATGCTTTTTACAAAGATAAGACTTTACTCGGTTCTGGTTAAAACTGCAAAACGCTTTGCACAATAGTTCTTTGAGGGTGATAGTCCCTTATGACGTACAAACAAATGATTATTAGTCTTGCCCTGTATTCTTACTCGTAAATACAATAATTTTTTAGTTCCTCGGATATTTTATTTTTAGCGTACAGCATACAACTTTATACATAAGAAATACTTTGAGTAAAAAGCAAAAAGTAGGGTGCACGCATTGCGAAGTTTAAAACACTATGCCCGTAGGAGAGTTTAATCTGTTCTCATATATTAGCTCCATCTATATTTATTTTCCGGTGCAGTATAGCTGAATTAGTTGCGACGAAAAAAGGGTCTACTTATAAATCCCTTGATAGATAATTACATTTTTGTTTCATTATCTGTGGAATCTCTTGGTGTTTTTCTTCTGAGGATCGTGAGTTTACTAGTGAAATTGGTCGAAAGATAAAGTCGGTGACCGGAGAACCAGAGTCATTTTTGTTTTTTGATCAAAAAACAAGTTTGGTGATCCATATTGTAAATGAACCCTGTATAAAAAGAACCTGTTCAACTGGATCTTCTCTCGAGGAATTTAAATGGTAACCATTTCTTTATAATATTTATTAATCAATGTACTCCTGATAGGTAAGAGTAAATAAAAATTTTACCCCAACTATATAATAGTTATTTATGATGCAAGTTTAGAAGTATAGCTTTTATACATGAGTGCATAAAACCACTTTATATACGTCATACAAGTCAGAACTTATCAACTTACACAAATAATTCTTACAACATTGATTTGTTTGCTGTATTCAGCTGAGCAGTGGGAAAGTGGGAAGAGCTGCTAATTAATAAACGTTTCACCAACAATTCTGTGATCTCACTGAACCATTGGGATCCTTTCCTCCGTATAACTAATGTGCCTCATCTCCCCTAATCATCGGTTCTTCTTTTACTAAACCCAGTAGTCTGGAAATTCAATTAGATATGCGGGTAGTGCTCCATGGACAAGTTAAAATTAATTATTGTAATTTTAAGTGTGTATTAAATTTTTATAACTACATCACATGCTGTCAGTTGACGAAATTTTATTTTAAAAATACAAATTTGACAAGTAACTTGTTTCTAAACAAGGTAAAAAATTCTCCTCCATGGGTGTCGTCGGAGGAAAGGTTCCTATGATAGTAGCTGCATTTCCACATTAAATAGCCAGACTTATTCTTTGTTAATTACGATTTGGAATCCTCGAAAGTTTGGAAATATGCTTCCCTAAAGTCTTCTATAAATTCTTTTGTTTCACCACAGAATGGGCCAAAAGTTTCCACAGCAAAAAGGGACGAAACTATAACCGTCTGAAATTATGTTTTTATATTTTAATCGTTATCGGGTAGTAGCATTCTCGGCTACTATTCCATAAAAATTGGTAAACTGTTAACCACATGAGAGGAAGAAAGTGTGTCACCTCATGTTGCATCCCAAACAAGTAGTTGACCTTTAGTCCAAGGGATCAGCGTCATACCGTCTTGCTTCTTTTCGTCATCACGTCTAAGACCCACCTGTTCGAGAATTGAAGGAATTTCCGCTGAAGTTAAAGCTTTTTGTAAAATTTCATTCAGCTGGGAATGTCGAGAAAGTCTTTCCGGTTCTTTTTCTTTGCAATGTAACTCATGTAGTCCTAAACAGTCAATAGTTTTGCCACAAATGTAAGAGTGACGATGGCATATTTTACTTACTTGTTTCAATGCAATTGCAGTGGTTGTTGTCCAGACGCGTTCCGATTATTTACTGTCAACCACGATCCGGACTTCGGTGCGCACAACGCATTAAATCTGGGTTTTTCTACCGTTGAGTTGAACTGCAAAGAGCTGACAAGTCTGTCATTGTTGATGAAAATCCCAATTTTTTGGGATTGTGGGAAATCAGGTGGATTTGTTCAAAGGAATGTAACTCGGTTCACTGATGATGAAAGCTTAGTTATTGAAACACGTGTCCGAGTATACTTTTTTTGGTGTTTTTCCTTTGTTACAGGTGTATTTGTCTTTATCAATTTCATGTATTCAAAGCGTCAGTGTAAAAGGCATCTTGACAATGCACAGTGAGGTATTTGATTGATCTAGTTAGTCAAAATTTAAAAAAGTGTGGAATTGATGATAGACAATTAATCCGTCTTAAAGTTAAGTAGTCAAAGGTTGCATAAAACCCTAAGTAAGTGTCCAAAATGTTTTGTACTGATTTGAATTTGATGAGCGATAATAGATGTACAGTGTGATTATTGGAGAATTAAAAACGGGTTTATTGTTGAAAGTGTTTTTCAAACTGAAAGAAGGTGATATATTTTTTAATGATGGAGCAACTCACAGAAGGTAAGTAGCAATACGATTAGCATGTTTTTGAAATAAAAATTGCTTTTGGTAGCCAAGATTATAATAACTTTAGATGCAAGTGAATTTTTTATTTTTATTAAATTTTTATAATTCAAAATAGTTTTTGTTATATTTCCGGGCAAGTCCAGTCTTATTTTTTTTCATAAATATGTTCTTAAACTTTTCATAATTTAGGCTTTGCAAAGAAAAGCCGCGGATATTCGCAGTTTTTCGTGTATTCGCCCCTAACAGATTATATTCAACTAACATAACAAAATTGATAAAAGGATTTTCAAAAAAAATTTTCATGGATAAAATCTGAATTTAAGCAAAGATGGACTGCATCAAGCAAGAAAAAAGATGTTTTTATTAAAAGTAATTGCTCTTGGCTTAAAAACTGCATTTAATTTACCAAAATTCTTGTCAAGTTCAAAAGTCGGCCGTCAAAGAAAATAATGTTTCAGGAATGTAGCGAAAAGAGTAAAAGACGCAAGACAGAAGATCTCCGTAGTGTTACCGAGTCAGAGGAACTCTTATATGCTGCCCAGGTAAAATTACAAGTAGAAGGAAAAAGGGATGCTTCTAAAGTACTTAAGGACTTAACATCTAGTCCAAAACGAGCGACCAAGTACAAAGCTTTTTCCAAATCAATGCAAGATACAGCTCCACAACAGCTATCGCCTTTAAAAGCATTAGCAATGTTTGTTGAAGCTGGGCTTTCTACAAAGCAGTACAACGTAATAAGATGATTACCTTCCATATCTTCCGTGCTATTCAGTTTAAGTACAGAAAACAAAATGGAACTCATATCCAGATACAATACACGTAACTGAGAACAGTGCTGAAGCCAATTTGCTAAAGTCTACTTAATCATACATCCACTAGGGTATTAAATTACTTAGAGAGAAGTTGTGCAGCAACGTTTATCGGAAGAAGAGTGTAACAAACTTGCAAAGATTTATAAATGGGATGTGATGGATCTCAGCAGTCACAGTTTAAACAGGAATTTTTAAATGAAGAAGAATCAGATTGCAACATTTTCCAAAGTTTGATTGTGCCCTTGCAACTTGTTGTTAATCTAAACTCAGAGACAAAGAAAGTTATTTGGCAAAATCCAACCCATTCTTCTCCTCGATATTGTCGACCCATAAGAATACGGTTCACCAAAGAGACAACAGACATCACAAATGAAGAGATTAGATTATAGAGTGTACTATGTTGTACATTATAAGAGTCTCACTGGCCAATAGTTGACGCAAAGGTATATACAATGAGATGTTAAATTTGCGGTACAACTTCAAAAATGTTTAACGATCTTAGCGAAGAGAATAGTATTAATGAACGCAGTTTGAGATTTGGAATATCGGTATTGCACGCACGAATAAAAGTATTTGAAAGTCTGCTTCATTTGGCCTATAAATTACCTGGAAGAAGTGGTAATTGCAGAATGGAAATCATAAGAAAATAGTCAACAAAACAAAGAAACATTTACAAATTGCGTTTCGTCAAAAAATGGGTCTTATTGTAGATGTTCCAAAAGCTGATTTTAGAAATACAAATGATGGCAATACCAGTAGAAGGTTCTTTGTGGATCTAAAACTAGCAGCACAAATAACTGACTTAGATTTTGATTTAGTTTATCGTCTCAAAGTCATATTGGAAATCATATCTAGTGGCCATAAACTTTACACAGAAAAGGTTGCAGGCTATAACATGAACACCGCAAAATTATAAGTTGAAAAAGTACCCGTGGCATCCTATAACTCCAACATCTGTATAAAAAATTAGTGCATGGTCCTGCCATAGAAGAAGCACGCACTATTACCTATTGGCCAAATGTCAAAGGAGGCTGCTTTTGCTAGAAATGAACACTTTCGAATATACCGACAAAATTATTCAAGAAAATTTTCCAGAACTGCTTGCAATGTAGATGTTTTTAGAAGATTATTGCTCACTTCAGATCCTCTCATTACTGAAATGAGAGAAACTAGGAGAAAGAAGTCATTCCCGTTTTTAAAGGAAACTTTGGATATGCTGCTTGAGGTACAGATACCGGCGAGTTCAAATTCTTATCTAGGATATGGTGAAGAAAGATATAGTATCAGATCAAGAGCACTATATATCAGATAGCAATGAAGATGGAGCGAGGACGTAATATCTGAATGAAATGAGCCACTTGCCGTAAATAGATTACTATTCTTTTTACGACTTAGAGGAGCGGTGCAATACTTAAGCTTTTTAGAAAATAACCTATTCTTAATTAGTATACATTATTTCGTACTTGATTACATTTAATTTGATTTATTTAATGGCTAGAAAAGGTTCTTATGTACCGGATGGCCAACTAAGAATGGACGCCGGCTATATCTCGTGAATTATAAATCTGACAATATTGAAAAAAATATTCAAATAAATAAATCAACTAAGTGAAATCGTGGAAATTATTTTTCAAGTTTGTAAGATGAGGCCGCTAGGGGGCGAAAACTGTTATGGCCGATCATAAAATTGGCTCTTTCTCCAAAAATATGCAAATATAAATATATTTTAAATATTGCCAGTAAAGACTGCAAAATTTCTAATTTTTTTTGTTTACGGTATTTTACTCTGTCTTAGAAAATGTAGAGGTGGGGGAACGTCAAACATGTTTTTATTTAAATGCAAATAACTCCGTATAAGTTAACGGAATTGAACAACCAGGTATTGTTTAAAAGAGCTCTAAAATCTGTTTTCATTCGAAGATATCAATAAAAGAAATGTTTGAACGCTGAGTATGTAACATCTATTACATATTTTACGTAAAATGAATTTAAATTAATTGAAACCATTTAATTAATGCCGCCCTAAATGTTCAAACAGTCGTTCATCGTTTTCGATGCACTTAAGCATCTAAACCCGACAATGTATGCAAAAGAAGAGAATAAAATGATAAATAATAATCAGTTCTTAGCGAAGACACCCTTCATAAAATTAGTAGGCTGTGAAACAAAATTGAAGCAATACGTCAAAATATTGGAACAATTGAATTTCATGTCAATATCATTTAGTTGCTATTTTTCAAAGCTTGTTCCTGATTTTGTTATTGCGTGTGATTGTTTGAGTTTTCGTAGTTTGAGTTTACTTGTTGTTGTTTGTGTTACGTTACTGTTAGTTTGTTAGTTTTTCTTGTCGTTTTTTGTGTTACGTTAGTGTTGTTAGTATTAGTATTAGATAGTCTTAGTGCTGTGCTGTTAAGTGTTACAAAATGCTTTATACCAACGAAGAGTTATTTGACATGATAGGTGTCTATTTTGAATGCATGAGAAATGCTACAGAAAGGGTGCGCAGCAATATCCCGATACGGCACCCGAGTAAAAAGGTTTTTCTGCGAGTTATCCATCGTTTACAAACAACTGGATGTCCATGTTCCCGTATACCGTAGACAACACAGGAGACGTACCGAAGAGAACATTATTAATGTCTTAGCTTATGTGCAGTTTAATCCACACCTAAGTACTAGAAGTATTGCACAGGATCTGGGAGTAACTCGATCTACCGTTCAAACATTTTCAAAGCACAGGTAAGCGAATCTTCAATGTTGAAACTCTACTGTAAACTTACAAAGGTTTACTTAATACTTATCCTACTGTTGAATCAGTAGTGATCATCTTACATCTTTCAGGTTACATCCATATCACTTAGTCCTGCATCAGGCATTGACTGCTGCAGATTTTGATCGAAGATTAGACCATTGCCACTGGCTTGGGTATGATGGCAGACGATCCCCAAATTCTATCACGTATATTGTAGACAGATGAGGCCACCTTCCATAGTAATGGCAGTGTAAATGTCCATAATATGCACAATTGGTCAAGAACGAATCCGCACTGGATGCAAGAAGTTCAGCACCAAGGTCGTTGTTGGGCAGGGATTCTAGAAGAGCAAATTATCGGCCCATTCTTTTTAATAACCAACTAAATGGCCACAATTACCTACAGTTTTTAACAGAGCAATTGCCGATTCTGTTAGAAGAAGTGCCCCTTGAAATTTGAAAACGAATGCTGTTTCAGCACGATGGCTGTCCAGCCCACTTCGCGGTGAATGATCGTCAATTTAGATGCCATCTACCCTGGTAGATGGATAGAACGGGGCAGCATTTTTCCATGGCCGGCTAGATCACCGGATTTAACATGCCTGGGTTTTTATTTATGGGGTCAAAGATATAGTTTTTGCAACCGGACCCACTACACGTGATAACATGATTAGATGAATAAGAGACTGTATGCTAGCCACGTCAAAATTTATTCAGACTATCTTTATACAAAGCATATTATTAAGACCTAGTTTGTTCATTCTTTTAACTTATACCGAAGTTATTTCCACCACTACATTTTATAAGAGAGTAAAATACTCTAAGCAAAAAACAGAAATTTTGCAGTCTTTACTACGGCAATATTTAAAATATATTTATATTTGCATATTTTTGGAGTAAGAACCAATTATATGATCGGCCATAACAGTTTCTGCCCCTCTAGCGACCATCTTACAAACTTGAAATAATTTCCTTATCGTCAGCCGATTTTACCTATTAAGGCTGTTTTATCACTGACAATTTTAAATTTCTAGTAGGCGGTTCACTGTTTTTATTTCTTGTTACATAAATAGCTATTTGTTGTTTTTTCTGTTTCTAAAACTGTTTAAAATGCACGTCATGTACAAAAAAATTGATATCAACAATTCAACAATATATTATTTATCTATTAATATTAATCGGCTTCAAGTTGGCCTGTTGCGCCAGAAAAATCTGCCCGCGAGTACATTCATTTCACAATTTCAAAGTTTTCAGTATTTATCGTTTACTTAATGTTAATTATTCTCATTGATTTTTAGGTAAAAATTAAAAAAAGTAAGGTTGTCAGAAAATTATTATCTATGTCGTGCAGGAGTCGAAATTTGGGCTTATAAGGAAATCCATTTTTCTATTATTTTACGTTTTAATTAAATTAAATACAACGAAGAAGAAAATAAAAAAGCCCTGCACAACATAAATAATAATGTTAGCTATATGTTTGTTCAAAATCAGGAAAACATTTCTAAAAAATAAGCGAGATAAATTTACATAAACTTTATAACCCCTGAGAAAAACAACCTTAAAATTTTTTTTTCAATATTGTCAGATTTATCATTCCTGAGATATAGCCGGCGTCCATTCTTACTTGGCCACCCGGTACACTTAAGTATATTTAAGTTAAATAAGCAATAATTAAGATTTTAGGAAAATAACTTTCTATTGCCCTTAAAATACATAAACTAAAAAACTGTTAGCAATAAGACCTTATTTTATGTATCAGATAATTTTTGTTAGCTGGGTCATGCAAATACTACACTGTGCAACGTTCGAAAGTTCCAAGGCACATGAGTATGACGAGATCAATAGTCCTATGCATTGAGATTAGGAAAGCAAGCGGACATAGATCACAAACTTCCCTTATTCCTGTTCCATCGAAACGAGTAGGTGGAGACGTCAACACTCCACATTTGAGGGTCGAGAGTGATATGTGTTAACTTTTCAATGGATGATTTGATAAATGAGTCGAGAAGAGATATCAATTGTCCAAATCTCCACAAAGGTCAAACCAACAGAAACCACCAAAAACTGCACCAAAAACTTAACTCGGACACGTGTTTCAACAGCTTGACTTTATAAATGTTCGAACTGTAACCCAAACGGTGTACAAATTGTTGTTGAACCTTGTTTATTGTGTCAAAGGATTGAAATCTGGTGACCTCGCTGGCCATTCGATATATCCACGTCTAGCAATCCACCTGTTCGGAAAAATTTCATCTAGGTATCTTTTAACATCTACAGCATAATGGGGAGGTGCACCATCCTATTGAAACCATAAACTTTCATCAAAACCTCCAGGATTACGTCTGCTGAAACAAATTACGTAAAGTAGGTACGAGATACCCTTTAAAAACTCAAGGTACGTTGCCTCGTTTAAATTACCTTTTGATAAAGTAGGGTCCGATGCTTCGATTTCTTACAATTCCAGTCCATACATTCACCTTTGCGGGTATTGTGTATGATGCTCACGCATCCAGTGGGGTTTTCTTTTGCCCAGTATCTACAATTCTGACGGTTGACCTCGCCATTTAACGTGAAGTGGCCTCATCAGAAAAAATAATGTTTTGTATCAAGAGAGGGTCTCGGTGACATTTATCCATCATTTCTTTGCAAAATTGGGTTCTTCTATCGGGATCATCTTCGTTAATTCCTGCACAAGTTTGATTTTATAAGGATGATATTTTTCAAGCTTTAATAGGTTGTGTACCGTTGTTTTGCTAACACCGATATCGCGACTAACTTTACGCACAGAAGTGTGCGCATCTTCTTCAAAACTAAGTAAAACATCTAATGCTGTATCAGCATTTGCAGAGGACGACCTGATTTGCGTGCATTTTCAACCGTACTAGTTTCTCAAAATTTCTTTTCAATTTTACTGACTGTTGAACGCGTTACAGGTCTTTCTGGATATTTATCATTAAACAAATTGCACACTTCCATCTGAGTTCACGATCTGTCTCCATACCCAACCATTATAAGTATTTCAATTATTTCAATTTTTTGTTTTACACTTAACTCCATTTCTACTTCAAATTAAATCTAAGCAAAATAAATCTACCAAAAATATTGTAGTACTAAACTGTCACTGAACATCAATTAATTACTAAAGAAATAATGACAATTCACAAAAAACTAGTCGACTATGATTTTTTTTAAATCGATAAGAAATAATTTCTTTCATATTCTGTCTGCTAGACCACAAGTACCAAACATGTTTGAAAACAGCTCATTCTTATTAATTTAAATATTAACAAACTACAGGGTGTTACATTTAAACCAATTGCCGCTAGACAATAAGTATTTTTGATAATATTGTTAATTTAACTAATAAAGAATGTTATGCGTTACTTTATGAGCACACACAAAAGTATTGTATTTTTGTCCACCCTGTACCAATTAGAATCAACATGTGATACATTTTTGAAATCAGCTCAGCTAGAGTAATCCGAAAATTGAAACAAAATGGGGGTGTTCCATTTAAAAAAATTTACAGTGACGTCATTATTCGAAAGTAATTCACCCTGTATATTAGATTATTATTTTAAAATACAGTAAATTAAAACCAAAATCGACGTGTTTCAGGATTATTTCTTAAAATGGTCTGTTTGGCTAAAAATAAATTTGTTCCATACTTTACGGATTCACAGCTGTTGAAACACGTGTCCGAGTTAAGTTTTTGGTGCAGGTTTTGGTGGTTTCTGTTGGTTAAATAGACGCTGCAGTTGGTGTTCCTTTCCTTTGCTCCACAAAGGTGCATCAATTTTGGAACAGCAAGGCAATTGTTTAGTAAGAAATAGGCAACATGATGTTTTAGGAGTGACAGTCGATCAAAAAGGAGCTACAATTCTATTAGTGCGTTCGGGCAGCCAGCTATCGCGCTATTCGCACCAAACCCGTAAAGTACTGTTTGGGGAGACTATTAGCAGTTGGCACTACCGGGCTCCCCGAACGATTTTTGCTCTTTTCCCTCGATGACAGGTGTCATTTATCTTAACCCTACTATTGAAGTTATTCTGATCCAATATCGACGTGAAACTGAATAATGGCAGAATCAGAGGAAAGAAGACACGTTATTATACATGCTGTTGGTGCTATGCTTCATCTCGTTTTAGAACTTTCAAATGATTCATCATCAAGTAGTGATGAGGAGATAAATGCACTGGAGGAAGTAGTGCCCGCTCTAGTGAGCAAGAAGCGCAAGAGAAGTGTGCCGAAACTCGAAAATTATGTAGAGAAAGTTATACCTCAAATGATTGATGATGATTTTAAATCTCATTTTAGGTATGAATGGCACATCGATGTAGTGTTATGATTAAAATAACTACTGTTTCTTTCTTAGGATGAATCGAGAAACATTTGAATATGTCCTCGGCTGCATTGGATCGAAACTAAAGAGATCGTACCCAGGATTGGGAATGATAAGTCCAGACAAGCAATTCCTTCTTGCCATCTGGCGGATGGCAACTCAGATTCTTACAGGTGAATGTGAAAACACAAGGGATAATAACTGCTCTATATTATTTCCGATTATTTCTATTATGTTTGCTGCTTATATCTAACTAGACAAAATTCAATTATAATAATTGTTCCCATTTTAGATCAATCTGTGAGAAGTTCAACGTTAGTCGATCTACGGCGTTATTGGCTGTAAGAAGGGTGACTGCAGCTTTAATAGCAATCGCTCCTGCAATTATAAGATGGCCAAGAAGAGCTGTTGCGGAGGGCATTTGGCAGGGTTTTGAAGCCATTAGTGCCTTTCCTAAGATGATTGGTGCAATTGACGGCACCCACATTCATATACCTTCTCCTCGGGTTAATCCAGAAGCGTATGTTAACCGCAAAGGCTATCATTCAATTCAGCTGCAGGTTAGTTACAAATTCTCTGAGCATACTGGAGTTTATAGTTGATGTTTTATTTTTAGGCAGTATGTGATCACAAAGCTAGGTTCATACATTGCTACGTTGGTCATGTAGGCTCGGTTCATGACCAGCGAGTATTTCGATTGTCAGAATTAAGTGAATTTCTCAACAAAATGAATATTTCCTGATGACTGTCACCTTATTGGAGACCTAGCGTATAAATTGCATAGGAATTTGATGATTCCCTACCGAGACAATGGACATCTGTCTGATCGACAAAATAATTTTAATTTTGCCTGTCATCATCGAGAATAGCTATTGAAAGAGCATTTGGACTGCTAAAAGGCCGATTTAGGTCTCTTCAAGATCGCCTTCCCATGACGAACACACGTCATATAGCCAATTTTATTCTTGCATGCTGTGTTTTACACAACATCTGCATATTGCGTAGAGATGAAGTGGAGGTTGCTGTTCAGGAAGTTGAGGTCCCATTAGGCAATAACGAACACAATCATGAACTCGTTCAGGCACCCGCCCTTGCTAAACGGGACTATATTTGTCAACACTTGATAATGAGGCCTTTATGAACAAAAATAAAGCATGTCATATTCAAACATTTATTAAATTTACAATTTTTGAATAAAGTTTAATTTACACATTATGCTTTCTATTGTTGCCAACTTCTCCGCATGTCTCCTATCTTTCCCTTCTTCTGCTATCCTTCTCGACTCTAATATAGCTGATTTTAAATCTGACATGGAGTTGTCCGACTTCCTCTTCCTGTTTGCAGCTACTTGTGCAGGCTTATTATTTCCGTCAATGGATTCTGAATCTGTAGAGGAAGACGAAGCTGTGCCTGTAGAGGAAGAAGATGCCGTGCCTGTAGAGGAAGAAGATGCCGTGCTTGGAGGTTCCATAAAAGGGCGCTCTCCAAGCAGAGACTGCATTATTTCGTAGTATGGCCACGATCTAGGATTGTTCCCAGATTTGCTGTTGTGGTCACTAATCGCTTTATATGTTCTTTTCATGCCATTAAATTTGGTCATACATTGTATGCCCGTAACTGTGTGACCCGCCTCTCGCATTAATACCCCAATCTTTTCCCACACTTTCTTTTGGGATACTTTCCCAGTAGTCATTTGCCTTTCATGATTGCGATAGGCCTCCACCAGCAGTAATATAGCAGCATGTGGCCATTTAAAATTTTCATTTTCTTGTATGTCATTGCTGCTAGGCCCGGATGAAACACTGGTTGACGATGGATTCACAGGTGCAACCACAGGTGGAACTTGGGTTGCACTTTTGCAGAATTCATCAGCGACTGAGCAAATTCATAATCTAAAAGTGAAGATTATTATAAAGTTTGTTGAGGTTGAATAATGACTGTACTAAATACCATTATTTGCTCTATCCGCATCTTCTGAGGACAACTGGAAACTGCACACAAATCCTCGCCGTCATCCATTGTTATCGTTACCGCATCCATAGCGTTCGAGCACTGTTCTACCAAAATTGGCGCCAAATGCATCAAGCCCTTCAACTTTTGACGATATCACCAATGGCGACAATGGTGACGTCAGAACGCTAATAACAGTGACGTCACAATGTAGTAGTAGCGCTGGTTGCGAGCTCTTCGAACCACAAAAACCCGCTATTACCGCTAAAAGTGAGCTACCCGAACGCACTATATGTGTGTAGCATCTTCCATTGCTTCATCAGTCAATGACGCTCCCAGTAGGCAGATATCTTCCGATTGAATTTTTATTCCAGGAGAAAGTGATTGAAAATATTGTAATACCATTGAGAAAAATAAAACAGAAAGATTCGACCCCAAAGAACTACCTGTAAACTGGCCTCATAAAGTGCTCATCGTGTAGCACGAAACGTCGCCATAATTGCAACCGAGTTTGTATTTGCTTTGCCTCTCTTTCAAGAAAGCAAAATGACTAACAATTAAGAACCAAATAAACTAAACACGATCATTATATTTACAGTCATTTTTGATTAAATTATTTGTAAAAACAATATGTTACATTACCTTTATCAGCTCTCTAGTATTAATCAAATTATTTGATGTTAAATTCACACAGAAAATACTTGCATTTATGTACATATTGACAATAAACAATGTAATATTCATAGATGCAAATAAAGATAACATTTTTTAGGTTGCAGGGATCTGACACAATATTATCCTAACATTATGTCAAAACGTCAACATTAAAAATAAAAACGATTTAAGAATTATTGCTTTTACAAGAATTATACATAAAAATGTAATCATTAAAAATTCACTGAACACTAGGTACTCATCTAGTTAGATAATAAAAAAATGGATTTAGAAAATAAACGATCTACTAACCATTTCCATCTCATGCAGGTAAGCTGAAATCATTAATATAATTATGTTCAACGTTCGCAAAATAAAACTTTTTGTTGAACACAATGTGGTCACGGTATAATTTTTAATCGTAATTTACTTCTCAAAGGCATGCGTTGTAATTGTTTGCTTTGTAATTGTCAATGTCATAAAGTTTACAATGCGGTACGCGATTTTGAATTCAAGTGCAGGTAAAGCGTAATTCAGTGTGAAATAATATTAGAAAGAAAAACTTTACATAACTCATTACAGTCTATTAACCGCCATAAAACATTTAATACAAATAATGAATAACACAAAATGATTCCCATAATTTTGAAGAAATCATGAGAACTCGAATTTTAAGTATCATCTACCATCTGTGTCATGCCTTTAGAAAGGATGTTCAAGTAAAACATGCGATGTTTTTCATATATTATCATCATTAAGACTTCATTTTTTTGGAATGATTTACACAAAAATTAACACTCATTTCCTTTATCTGACCATCGCAACGTTCCTTTTATTTTTATTTTTCGAACAAAACAATGAGGATCACCATTGCATACTTCCGCTTATACATTTCAACAGAGGAAACAAGTATCAAATGTAATCGAAAACAAATTGTACTTTTTCAGTAGGGATTTACAAGTAAAACTAACTTCCCTTTACGGATATCCGATGAATTGGTGGGTGAAATTTAAAACTTTGCTGCCAGTATCTTTTGTACCTTTATTCGGGTTAATTTAATTTGTAGTAATTACGTGTGGAAAATTGGTGTCATTATGAAGGAGACACGTAGCGTAAGTCAGTTTGTTAGTGTTCTTCATATTTAGAATGGGCGTTAATAATAAAGTTATTATTTAATTAAGGAAATAAGGAAGTTAGAAAATGACAAAATTCGTAAATTATTACACTAATTAATAGCAAAGTTTTCTTAAGATTATGACTCTTTGTGTAATTTACTTTTGCGTCAAAATGTTTAGCTTGTTTTTACTGAAAGCAAAAGAAATGAAGTAAAAAGCGTGCCACATTTCTTCGCTTACTAACTGAAATGATTGCTTAATGATTTTGTAAGTGATTTTCTAGGTATTATAACATATTTGCACATAATTTTCTTAATAAGCAATTCTAATTAAGTCAAGCTATAAGAAGGAACACTTGGGGAGCTTATACGTGGGTCACTCACTCTTTGGATTACTTCTTCAGATGCAGTGATTTAGCGGTTATTGTCCGCTAGTGCTGGTGACGAACGGACGTGTGCGCGATATTTGTGTTCGTTCTCGCAATATTTCGCGCGTTTGCTTTTTAATTTCTGTAATTTAGAATGCAAATTATAGAACTTCAGTCTTTAGACTACGTAATATTATATTTAGGTTTTGAGAAAAAATATATTTTTCACGGTCCACCTTTTCAGGATGAAGTTTTCGCGAATGGTCATACCTCAGTCGACGCTGCTTTCAGAAATATTCACAAGAATGTGAGCACTTTTTGATATGGAAAATAGAGGTATGTGAAGTTTTTAAGTTATTTTCGTGTAATTTGTGAAAATTGTAGCGAATGCAATTGGTGCCGGTGCCGAAAGATCAATACGGAACGTTTATCAACAGTGAAGCTTATTTAATTTACGCTTCTTCCTTGTACGGAAATCCTTCGGGAACTGATACTGTGGTACGTACTTTTAACATTTTTCCAGTATTTGTCAAACAAAATAATCGCCACAACATATATTTTACCTTTTCTATCATAATTACACGTTGTAATCGCGCAAAATTACAGATGTGCACAACACTCAAAGCAGATTAAAATGTACAAATATTATTTTTCTCACAATCGATGAAATAGTCACACGAACTGCAAAATAATAATTTTTTTTACAGTTTTCTTCCAATTATTGAAAATAATAATCACACCGTGCTTCATCGGTATCATTTTTGCTAACAGTTGAATCTGTAATGATACTTAAATTTAGCTGATATTCAATTACCAAAGTGCATTCAACTGACCTAATAAAACAACTCTTTGGAAAAATGGGTCATTATTTTCGTACGACTGCCTCAGGTACGGCTTGCGTTACATAAAACACCTTTATCTGCAATCATTTTTGTGCTTGTTATGATTTCTAAAATTTATGACGATAAATAGTACGGTTTGCGTTTATCTGCAAATAAAATCAGTTGAAGTCTTGAATTTACAATATTAATGTCTGTAACAAATTACAGAGTTATTGCTCTAATTATTTTAATCATATCGAGATTTCTTAAGTCACGAATGTTTGAAATTAATTAAATTTGCTGTTGCTTGATTATTGACTCTTTTTTATCAGAATTAATTAAAGTGTCTGTAATTTCATCAGGTAAATAGTTGATTACTAGAATTTTGCAACGCTTGTTCACAAAAACTAAAAATAATTATATTTTTAAACAAAAATTGTAGAAAATATAATTTAAAGTAGAATTTGCGTCACAAATGTTTACCTATACCATTAATATATTGAATATTACAGATTTGATCTATCGGTAATTAATCTTGCAAAAGACACAACAAAACAGTCATCTTTAAGTTGTTACGTTCTCATTTTTTCTTTAATTACATTTTATTAAAAATAACTTATTGTTAATATTTATAATTATACTTACATTACAGGGTGTTAGGTAAACATGCGGTAAAAATTCAGTGGGGTTTTCCTTGGCCTAATCTAAGAATATTTTGTCCTATGATGATTTCTAAACACCTCTTTATTTCGAAGATACAGGGTGAACAAAATTTGCGACAGTAACAATATTTAATATCAAAAAATAAATGTAAAATTGATCAATCTACAATAAATGTTCGAAATGACTTCCTCCAGCCTGGATACAAGCATTCAATCTTCTCGTCAATGAATGTCGAACTCGTTCAAATACACCAGGGTCGTTTTTAATAGACTCACACCCAGCAATTATCCGATTTCGCAAGTCGTCCAAATCTTCCACAGGAGTAGCGTAAACTAGTGATTTCAGATATCCCCATACGAAAAAGTCCAAGGGATTTAATTCTGGGGATCGAGCAGGCCATGCGTGTGGCCCACCTCGACCAATCCAGCGATCTCCGTATGTTGCTGTTAAAATTACGAGCAACCAAACTGAAATGTGGTGGTGCACCATCGTGCATATACCACATTGCCATTCTTGTCGCCAATGGTACATCCTCCATAAACTCAGGTAGTGTTTCTTCCAAAAGTTGCGATAAGATTCGCCAGTAAGTCTTGCTGGTAGAAATGCCGGTCCAATTAGGTAGTCACCCACAATTCCAACCCATACATTCAAGGAGAACTGATGTTGAAAACGATCTTCACATACCGCATGCGGATTTTCATCTGCCCACATATGGTTGTTATGAAAATTTCTAATTGCAGTTCTTGAGAAATTAGCTTCATCAGTAAAAGAATCTGTGTCAGGAATTGAGGGATTCGAACTAATTTTGCAAAGCCATTAACATAATGCAATACGTGGAGGAAAATTGGCTGGTAGTAGTGCCTGAACGCGTTGGATGTGGTAAGGATACAACAAGTTGTCCTTAAAAATTTTCCAAACTATCCAATGACTTACATTCAAAGCATTGGCAATTTTTCTCGTAGAACTACTTGGATCTTCTCATCATGTTTAGCACATTCTGTTCCAGTTGTACCGTTCTTACTGCCATTGGTCTTCCTGGCCCTCCATTTCGTTTCAATGCCCCGGTTCCGTGAAGACGTCGATGAATGTTTTCGAAGATTTTTCGATCGGGGATATTACGGCCAGAAACCGTTCAATGTACAATCGTCTGGCTTTTAATGAATTTCCATCGGCAAGTCCATACATGAAGTGCATGTCAGTCATCTCGGCGTTGGTATAGTGATTCATAATAGCGGACTTCACTAACTATTAAAGACACGTAAAGACCTAAACGTCACTCACTTTAAACAAATGTGACACATCAAACAGCTAAACGTCACTTAATTTTTTACTTGACAAACTCATTGGCGTACGCCATACTTTTATTTACATTAATATTGTTACTGTGGCACATTTTGTTCACCCTGTATCTTCGAAATAAAGAGGTGTTTAGGGAAATCATCATAGGACAAAATATTCTTAGATTAGGCCAAGGAAAACCCCATTGAATTTTTGCCGCATGTTTACCTAACACCCTGTATATTTCTATAACAAAATTATTTTATAAAATAAAACTGAATTTTATTGAAATATATCGCACCCTTACCACAAAAAAGTGACACAATTCAAAAAACTAAGATCCTCAGAAATTGCGAAAAACTAACTCCAACTTAAGATAGTGTTTCAGAACAGTCTAATGTATTTGATTGTGCGAATGTTGAATGAAACTAAGTCTTTTTGGGTTATACTAGTTTTCAAAGCTTAAAAAAAACACTCTTTTGAGTTATGATGTTTTATAGTTGCTTCTGATTACCCATACAATGAAATATTTTGAGTTGTGACAGTTTTGATGATTTTTGTGATATGACGTTTTTCATGATAATAATGAGACGATTTGTTAGAGTTGTGGCATTTTCTAATATTGTATTTGAACCCAGGAGACCTAAAATTGAGATAGTTTTGATCAACTTTTGCTGATTGTTTATTGAAATGAACCAGTCAAAGTAGTTACATAATGAATCATTAAACTACATAATATTCTAGATACATAAAACTTGACGTAATGATAGTTAGCATCGAAAATATTTTTATAAAATGATTCATAATACTGTTTTTAATTGTACTTTTCTCGCACAGAGATTGTAGAGTTTTCAGTTAAAGACAATTTCTTCGAATATGCTGGAACTAGCACAGAATTGAATTGAAGTCTTCTTGAGATTTTGATTTCTTCACAATGACTTTTTAAATTCGATGTCTGCGTAAGACGTTTTATACAAAAATGTACGGGGATGTTCCTTTTCAACCTTTAGTATTTTAATATCATGCCACTTCACTTTTGTTCTATCGACGGCTATGGAAAAGTTATTACCTCATTCTTCCTGTAATAATTTGAGGTCGAAGAAGTCGTGATGAGTCAAGTCGTGAACCTGATACGGAGTCCCATTTTTTTTGGCTATTCGTGTGAGAGTCAGGTATGTAAATAGGCTCAGATTTGAGGTGTCGTCTAATCTGTTTTTCAATCACACTGTGGACATTATCTCCTTCATTTTGGGGAGTGTCCACAAATGAGAAAATTTGTGCTCAATACTACGTACGTTGAATTTGTTCAACGCATACGCGTAAGTGGCTAGTAAAAATTTATTCTTTTGTTGACCACAACAATTGTCTGAATAAAATATTATGTCAATGTTTGGTTTGTTTATCTTTTCGACTAACATTCCGATATAGGAAAGAAGACAGCTGCCAATTTCCACAGCACCTCGTTTACCTTCTGTTTCATTCCAGAAAAACAGTCTACGTTCTTGGCATGTAGATCACTGATGGTACGATTAAAGAGTTTAGTTTACTTGTGTAATAAAATGAAGAAGCCTTTCTTCTCCTCACGGCATAATTATTTCTCCCTTAGGTGATCATTATAAGCATCTACTTACTTTTGTTTTCCTTCGTCGTCAGAATCACTGATCCTTCTGTGGTATATAGAAGGAGATATTGAACTCTTCGTTGGAAATGCGATTAAACATAACTGAGTGTGCAACTGGTAACTCCTGTCTCTCCCTCTCTTCCTTGTAATCTCTGTACAGATTAGCTAACGATTTACCGCCTTCAATATATTCACGTTTCGTTTGAGTTCTCAAATAATGTGATTCCATTCGGGGTATAGCGTCAATAAATTTCCTTGATTTGAGGATCTAAATTTTGGGTATCTATATTTTTCTATATCTATATTTAGGTTTTATAACTTCTGTGTGCCTAGCAATAAATTCCCTTTGCAGTTGTAGATCAGCAATTTTCCAGTAATTAAGAAAAAATGTTTGTCTTTCTGCTTCCGTAATCTTTTTGCTGCAACCTAGTCTACATTTTTCTCCGAAAGGAGAGAAAATTCTTTCTTGCTTTATGATCTTGATACATAAGATTTACCAGAATTCGTCAATAATTGAACTTTTTAGCTATCCATTTTTCAGAACATTGCTTCCGTTTCTTATCTTTTTTTTCTATCGGAATCTTTGGCTTCAGATTCAACAAGTTGCTTTCTACGGGAGAAATGTAGTAGTTTTGTGTTGTAGGCACTCTGATCAAACGCAATTTCGTATCGCACTCAACATCATAGGTAACAGTATAATCACCTTCTTCACTCACGCCTCTGTCTTGAGAACTAGGAATCGTGAAGGTCATTGAATGCTGTTCAACATAATATTCAGAAGGTTCACTTGAACCGGAACGTAAAAGTTCGGTTGGCATAGTGAAAGCACTATCTTCTTTGTCTCGAGAACTAAGCACTCTGGAATTTATAATTTGTTGTTGTTCAACATGTTCATAATTTTCAGTTGGTTGACATGAAGCTGATATAGCTGTTCCCGGAACGTTATGTTCAGGTGGCAGATTTTCTTTATTTGGTATAATATCACGATCCACTGGGGTCGATTTTGTAGAACTATTTGCCTGTGCAAACTCAATTGACCGTGCTAATTTCATAATTTTAGCTGAGCGTCTCGACTGGTTCATTACAATAAAATACCTGAAAACGAAAAATCCATCAATGAAATTATTAGTCATGAAAATGACCTAATCCAAAATAATGATCAACTTTAATCGGCTAAAATGACACAATTCAAATTGGAACAATTTATTGATGAGGTTTTATATACAAAACTGTCACAACACTAAATACTGCACATTGCAATTTTCTCGTCAAAACTGACACAAGTCGAAATACTACGATTTTGTCAATCTTAGGTACAACCTTCCCCATCAAGGTTAGTGACACAACTGAGGATGCAACACTTTAACAGAGTAGATTCATATTTAAGTTGAAGCGTGAAAACGACACTACTGCCATCGTGCGGCCAGATGATGAAGTTAATTTATTACGCTTTTGATGACTGATGGATATTATTGTAAGGGTCCATCTTGTAAAAACAAGTGTTATTCATTTGTTTTTATTTTTTAAGATAAGTATTATTTATATTAGTCCTAAAAATATATTTATTTTTTTGTGTTTTAGCTATTTTATAGGATATAGTATTTTGTCGGCACATGGCACTGGTTGTTGGAAAATAACGGTATGCAACCAAGTTCACACATGCTTTTATTTACCAAATGCAACCTCAGACTGGTTATGTTTAGTAACTTTACACCAGAAAAGAGGAGCATTAATAAATGCGCGATACTGCTCAAAATTAAACGCCCGCCATTTTTACGGAGGCAGATAAATCGATTAACTCACTTTTCATTTTGTGATAACTTGTATTTATTTAATTGGGATTGTATGTTAAAATAAGGTAGTAAACATAACCGGTGCAATATTGCGTTTGACAAATAAACCCATGTAGGAGATTGGTTGCATACCGTTACTTTCCCACTAGCAACGCCATCTACTGACAAAATACTAAATCCTAAAAAATATATATAATTGCTTCAGCGCAAAACATATAAATATATTTTTTGAACCAATATAAATAATTATCTTGAAAAATAAAGACTAATTAGTAACACTTACTTTTTCAAAAGAAATACATAGATATTTCAATAAAATTCAGTTTTTTTATAAAATAATTTTGTTTCAAACGGCGCTTCATACAAAATAGTACATTATATTATAAGTGAGAGAAATGCATCATTATAAATACGAGAAATAATTCTCACGAGCTTTATAATGGCATTTCTTTCGCGTGTGATATAAGACGTTTTATTTTACACCAGCAGTTTTTGCAACTTGTAACGGATTGAAGTTACTTTTGCGAAAAAGCTAAATTTTAGGTAATTTGTAATTTTATCATGGTTGCGCAGATTTCGTTGTCAAGGTTTTTTACATAAACACAGAAATATTTGCCTTTTTAAACATTTTTACTAGTGAATAATAGCCTATTTTAGTCACTTTTAGTGAGAAAAACCTTCTTCAACGTTTTATAAGTAACGAGCTGTGACTTGTACTAGTGGCAATCACCCGAACAGTATGACAGCGGCGGTTACTTATATGGCGGGAAAATGATTTTTTGAATTTCTAAGAGTAATTTCTCGAAAACGGTCATCCAGATTTTTTTTTTTTATTTTAACAGTGTTAGTAGATACCCACCATCTTTAATTTATTAATTTTTGAAAAAAAAGTGTAACACTTGATTAACGAAGTCAAGTATACGTCAAACAAAAATTTGTCTTCAACCATTTTAATACATTTTGATTATTATTATTTTGTTTCGTAACTGTATAAAGATTTCTCTGTAATAGTTATTTAACCTAACATGTTCGGGAAGATAAATTTCGGGCATGAACACTTTGTTTTCGATTAGTGCGAATGCGGAAATTCTTCTCGAAAAAGTTAGGTATATTACTTGTAACGAGTAACTGTAGTAATAATTCATAAAGTTCACAGCTGCTTAGTTTTTGTGTTTACAAAAATTTGAGTTAGTAGCATTGTCCTGCGTTACTAATACCAACCTAACAAAATTTCCCTATTCCTCGGAAACTAAAAAACACCGCGGCGCGGAAATAGAACTTCCGTGCATCGAGAATAACCTGGAAATTAGTAATCTTAAGGGGCATGAGTACAAAAGTTAATAAACATAATTGCAGTTAAGCAAAATGTGTGTCTTAAGACATCTCGTGTAAAAGCATTGACACGTATGATTAGTATAAACTAAGAAAAATGCCAACAGTTAATTGTAACGACATGTGTGCGTTTAACGTGCATATCGCTATCTAAGCAACAGCTTTAATGCTTTTAGAGATATTTAGGTTTTACTGTTTTCTTGATTTTTGCAACATTGCTTTGTTTCATTTTTGTTAAAATTCCAACTTATTTCAATGAGGTTGAAGAAATATATACCCGAATGAGGCAATGAGTACATTAAGTTTCTTTGAGGGAGCATTACCTGACTTCTCACGAAGAGAATAAAATTTTCTATTATGATCCGGGGAAATTGTCTTGAAAAAGGGTAGGAAATAAGTGCGCAAAAGTCATATAAGTTTGTGGGGGTTCTTGCTGAATATAAGTCCGACTCCCCGGACCCTCTCATAATCGACTAAAGGGTTAAATTTTTTTGAATGGCTATATCTTACGATATCGCGCTCGTACAAGAGACTCAAAGTGATGGTTTTGGGGGAATATTGCGTCCTCTCGACAAAACTCGAAAAATCAACATTATTCGAAACATAATCACGAGCATGATTTTGTCAGAAATAAACAGATTCGCTTGCATTGGCAGAGATTCACCATTCTAGGAATCTGAAAGACACACACTCTGTAAATTTGTTAACACCCAATATTTTAGGTTCTACCCCGCGAATTAATTGGGGCGACAATTTTTGGACATTTTCCACTTGTGACCCATTTCCTCATGGAATACTACACTACCGTACTCAGATTGCACGTTTTTCGCGATCAAAAGTTTTGGTATTATCCGTAGAATTGCTCATCGATACTTTTCACATTTGGCAGATTTTTTAAAATTGCTTTATGCGGGCATTTCCTGAGGGTAAAAGCGTCCAAATACAACGCTACCGTACTCCAAATGCGCATTTTTACGGGCAACAAGTTGGGTCCTCTCACTAATTTTCGAGAAATCGATACTTTTTGAGATATGGACCAAAGACTTCAGAGAAGTTCAGACGGCGACTCATTTGCATGCAACGTGCTACTGAAAAGTAAAATCTGTTTTAAATATAACGTCAAGTAAGGAAACTTTTTCCACACCACGTTGCAGGCGCGTTTTGTTTTAACGTGGTGTCCCCGAGAAGCCTAATTCACTGAGATGCCAAAGTTTTGGGCACAAACCGGCTGAATATATTCATTCCTAGTTCACTTTTTCGCTATTTTCTTTACATTTTATTCTGCATTTTCTTTGGTTGAAGTTTTCTAACTTCTATTTGAAAGATTTCTTCGTGTTCAACATCAGAATCAACGGCGGTGGTTTCAAAATTCTTCTTCTTCAATCAGTGAGCAGTTGGAATTCAAGAAGATTCGCTTTGTTTCTGCATTCTTCGTTAGAATTGTGGCACATTGCAGTACAATGCAACTCTGCTTTTTTACAACCTACACCTAAACATCTGTATGACATTTTCGAAAGCAGTTGCGTCGGTTATTGTGACTGGTGTGAGTCCTATTCCCACCCACTTTTGTATCTTATGATAGGTTCTGTACTTGTAAAATCAAGATGCTCTTTTGTTGCCGGTAAAGATGCAAAGTTGAATGTTACTCTCGATCTGAGCAATTCGCAGAACAAGACGAACATTGTTGCTCCCAAAAAAACGCATAATCTGAGTGCCCTAGCGTGGTATAGGTTTTGTGGAGTGGGAATGGGGCGTAACAAGAAAATTTCTAAAATTTTCTCCTTCGCGACGTCATAACTCGAAAAATGTCGGTCAAATTAATTCCCGCCAATAAGGCCAAAAATGTCGAAAATCTGAAAAACTCCATTTTTGAGCTTATAGCTTGAAAAATATCAATTTTTTGAGTTTGGGCGAAAGGAAAGTAGCGCGTAAAATTCCCTTAAAACTATAGATCGCTTGTACAAGCAAGCCATCGTGAGTTATAGCAAGTTAAAGAAATTTAACCTTTTACGGTAAAGGGTTACAGAAAGATTCCGGAGGTTCGGAATTCAGAAACTCAGATTTACATTCAGCACGGGCCCCTACAAGCCTATATGGTTTTTTTTTTTCGTTTGCGCGATTATTTCTCACTCAACTGATATTTTACCTGGACTTTTAAGAAGCCTTTACATAATTCATATATTTTTAATTAATTTGCTGATGAGATCTTCTTGCTGCATGGAAACGAGGAACTGCATATGTACGGATGGGCACATTAATAGGAACGATTGTTTTTAACCTACGGTTAAATTGTATTAAGTTTTATACAACTGGCCCTTAAATGTAGTGTAGGGATGGATCACAAAATAAAAATAGTGTGGGATGTGGAACGGTGGGACCAAAGTTTAAAAGCAGAAGTACATGCCATTCACATGCATTAAAAAGTTTGCAAGATAATTCAAGAAATAAAAAAGCTCACGGGTGCCATCCAATACCGAAATGAGCTGACAAATAAAAATAAAGTTCAGCTGCATGAAGAAATAACAGGAATAACGAGGAAACCGATCAGCAAGCCAAACTGGGGGCACCTAAACCATCTTCCACTTACGACTTTGACCAAAGAGACATTCAGAAGATTATTTCCAAGTGGGGAACACTCAAAGAAATTTTTAAGCCAAATAAAAGCGGGGGTATGAGCTAAAAATCTTGTGGCACACTAACAGGACACATCCAATGCATATATCACCTGAGACATATAGTACTGTCAGATGATGACACATGAAAGTACTTTGATAAAGAGGCGAAAATGATGGAACACATCATCATGAAGTGTCCGACCTTGTGCGAAATACCTAAGACATATCCTCATGAAGGAGGAAGAATTCCTGCAACTATCAACCAGGGGACTGATCTACTTCATCAAGACTAGATCTCTTCTGAGTTAAATAAAGGGGGGTACAAAATATGTCTGCTCGCCTCAGTGTAGGAGGGATCGAGAACACACTAATAGTTTTAATTAAAAAATAATAACGATGAGTGAAATAAATAAAGGCCAATAAAAACCAATGTTCAACTAAGCCAAATATGAAACACGCCAAGTACATTTTTAGTTTCTGTAACACTTTTTATTAGTTTATTTTGAATACGTAAATAGTTATCTTCTCTAAGTTTACACACAATAAATTTATCGTGGTTATTTTAGATCTATATCTATACATTTTTGACATGCCACAAGGAAATCTCATCAGCAAACTAATCAGTCTTATGAATTTCTAATTTTAAGCAATTATAATTTAATAGTGGACAAAATCAGACTATTATGAAACGCCTTTCAAATAGAAAATTTTATCCTCATGGACGTGGTAGATTAGTTTTGTTTCTTCTTCTTTATTTTTGCAACGGTTTGCAAATAATTAGGACTATTAGGAGTGCTTAGGCGAGCATTGTTACATAAAGTAAATGCATCTTTTTTAATTAAACTTTTCTAGAAACTTATTATGTCGATGATATCAATGATTTAGAATTTTCTTCTCTTTCTAGTTTACTTTTTCATTTTTAATTGTTTTTTCATTTAGAAATTTGAAAAACTTTACGAAGTGGGATCATTCAAGATTACCCCCAACAACTTTAATTCTACCTTAATCTATTTTTTCTATTACGAAACAATCGTGATAAAAAAACATGAGTTACGTAACTTGTTATTTCATTAAGAATTTTATAGTCAAAATAAGAACTGTGAATTCTGCGTACAATTTTATTACTTATTGATACAGGATTGTTATTAACCTTATAAATTTTAATCTGAGTTTAACATGTGTATGTTAAATTCCACATCTCATCTCAATAATGTTATTTGGTTTTAATTAAATTTAACATCTATCAACAATATTTAAGTTTTATTGCTAGTATGTTGATCATCACTATCCAATATAGTAATTTTTATTCACTGCAATACAACAATTATTTTTATCTCGAAGTATTAGTGACGCAACGTACTAATCGTAGCTTTACATTGTTTCAAATTATGATTAAGTATCTACTTTTTAAATAATCAATTTTATTTGTTTTCAATAAATCGATTATGTTTGTTATGGGAATTTTAACGGTTCGGTCCTGAGGGGCGGGTTTATATTGTTTCCATAACTTTTACCAAAGCAACAACCTTTTTCATTATTATTATTATCAAAATACGCTGCTGTGTGTTTATTATGCTGCGGCTAAATGAAAAAATGATACAAACAATTAGGGGATCGATGGCAGGATGGCCTTAAAAATAAGGCAGGAAAAACTTACCATGGACATTCAAGAAGAGCAATTGAAATTGTTAATTGAAAGACATAAAAAATAAATATTTCTAAAATTGTTTTAATAGTTTTGCATTTTTGTAGCCATTTACAAATTAGAGAAATGTTCCGTATTAACATTTCTCTTGTCCCATGGTGCATACGAGCTTGGACACCTTCTATGGGGAATTTGCCCAACGTTTATTTGCACTTCAAGGTCCTGGAGATCAATTTCCTCTGGTAAGGTGGTACATTTATGTCATTTCCATCAATGCAAATATTGTGCCATACATTTGTTGCAATTATAATTGCCATAAGAGAATTAAATTTTAATCTGCAGCCATATGCTAAGATTGAAATCGACGCTTCAGAACACCAAAGCATCTCTCAACTACATTTCTTGTTCGTATGTGGCTTTCGTTATATACCTGTTCTGCAGGAGTGTTTGGTCGCAAAAGCGGTGTTAATAGAAAATTGTTATTTGCATATCCACTATCACCTACAACAAATGTTTTATAAGAAAATAACAATACATATAAGGAACTATATATTTTACCGAACAGTATGCACCTGGGATATCGATTCTTTACGAAATCAGTATGAATGCGGCTATGCCTGAATATTGTTGAATCATGAGTTAATCCAGGCCACCTAACAACAACATTCATTATTCTTAATTTGCTGTTGCAAATCACTTGTACATTTGACGAAAAATATTGTTTTCGATTTCGAAATATTTCTGCGTCGTTTCCCCCTATAATCACAAAAAGGTAATTAAAATTATCAATTAATTACCAACAATAAATAATTACCTGGTGATTGTATTTTTATATGGGTACCATCAATTGCTCCCAAAATTTGCGGAAATGCGGCTATATTAAAAAAGCCTTGTTGGGTTGATCGAATTGCATTTTCACTTTGTGGAAAAACAATCCACTGTCCGTAAAGTCTAGCAATAGCCTCTGACACGCGCTTCACAATTCTGCATACAGTTGTTACATGCATGCCCATGAAGTCAGCAACCTGCTGAACATGCCCCCTGTTGAATAAAGTCTCAAACAGGCCAGTAACTGGTTTATTTGAGACACAGAATTATTCCTGAAAAGTTTATGGTTGTAAGTTTGTGGTGTAAGTTCATGAAGATGCAGTCAACTGTTTATAATAAATATTGTCCATACAACAATATTTATACTTACGTATCAAGTGGAATTCGAGTTCATGTTCTATTTGCACTAACAACTGTAGAACACTGTTTCTTGAAAACAGAAACGACGACGAAATTCAACTTCGTCAATACATCAAAATAGTTTATTCGTTGGTAAATTTGTCGTGGAATTCCGAATTCCAAGAACTCTAGTACCTCTAGTCCGTCTAAATCAACTTCACCAGAAAAACGTAATGCAAATTCTGTTTTAAAAAAAATGACATTTGAGGTTAGAACATTCAAACGTTAACAAATCATGATCATGCGCATATATGTCCAATAGTGCTAACGAACACTTTACCGCCACTCTCAGGTCCGGTTAGCTACGTTGTCGTTAAAGCGCCGAACAGATAGCATGCGGTGCAATGACACTAAGCGTTAACCTTTCAGTAGACGCACCTTCTTTTCTGGCATCAGTAGACGCACTGCATCTGAGAGATGTCAGCTTATAGTAATTAAAAAACAGGTTTTGAACATATTTATTTGTTTCAGTATAAATATTTAAACTACAATGTAAAATGAAACTTTATTACTTAATATGTATAAGAATTCTTAAAGTAAGCAGTATTTTTTTTTCATTATTAATACATAAAATAGGTAAGTATGAAATATTATAACATTAACATACACAACGTTTGAGTACCTACCTTTTAACAAATTAAAGGAAATCAAGTATTATTCAATTTTCTGAATACACACTTTGCAAATGATGCGTATTTGGTCAGTTTTCTTCTGCTAGTGCATTCAGAACAATTTTTTCTTTTGTCCGAGCGTTGTTGAGGTACAACTTCTTCTTCTATACCCATTATCTTTTTAATGCGGCAACGAATTTCACTGGGTATATTTTGATTATTAACTCTCTGGCGTAAATGTTTTTCCAGAAGTTGAAAAGACAATTTTTCTATAAATTTTTTTCTTGTCAGAACGGCACTGTGGTCAACATTTCCTTCAAAGATGATTTGGCTGTTTATACCACCTACATTTAGTAAACAGTAAAAAATCACCATTGGCCACCTCCTAGTATTACGAGCACAATTGTACAAAGAACATAACTGATCAACGACATCAACCCCTCCTTTTGTTTTGTTATAAAACGTTACTATAGATGGTTTTGTTTTATTGTTGAGGAAAGAGGTGATAGTGGGAAGGAGCCAAATCAGGTGAATAAGGGTGGTGTTCTAGTAATTCAAATCCTAAATCACGAATTTTTGCATGACAACATGAGATTTGTGTGCAGGGGCGTTGTCCTGCAAAAACAAAACACCTTTGGATAGCTTTCCGCGTCTTTTCTCTTTAATATTTTCCCGTAGAGTGGTCAGTAATGTCGAATAGTAATCTCCAGTTATTGTTCTACCCTTATCCAAAAATCAATCATGATTACTCCATGGCAATCCCAAAAACTGAAGCAAGAACTTTCCAGCAGATTTTGGACACGAAACTTCTTAGGTCTTGGAGAACCAGAGTGTCGCCATTCCATCGATTGTTGCTTTGTTTCTGGATCGTAGAAATGTACCCAAGTCTCATCCATAGTAACAATTCGGTTTAAGAAGTCTACATCGTTTTTAAATCGAGCACAGATCGAACGCGATGCTTCTACCCTTGCACGCTTTTGGTCAACATTCAAACATTTGGGGATCCATTTTGCAGCAATTTTTCTCATGTCCAAATTGACGTGAACCATATGATGAACGCGTTCGTATGAAATATTCAGTGCTTCAGATATCCGTTTTAGCCCAATTCGACGGTCTGATAAAATCATGTCATGAACTGCATCGATATTTTCGGGGACTGGCCTTCCCGATCGGTCATCATCTTCAATGGAAAATTTACCTCTTTTGAAGCTTGCATTCCAATTTTGACGGTCGCATACGAAGGACATTGATCACCAAGGGTATTAAGCATATCTTCGTAAATCTGCTTACCTCTTAACCCTTTTAAATACAGGTACTTGATGATGGCTCGATACTCCAATTTTTGACGTCAAACTTTACACTGACACTTCTAATAAGTTATTGTTCGTTGCTATGGTAACGCAATATTTTGTTTATGCAAGGAACTGGTCTAGGCTAACTAGATATCAATACATCCTCGTATAATTCAACGAGTGGTCTGGATCTTGATGGCAATTTTTGTCAGTCAGATGGCTCTAAGATGATTCTCAAGAAAGTTAGTTATCCGTATCTGTTAGTACTGCACCATTAGTTATCGTGACAAAACAGGAGGTTTTTCGGTTTATTGCTTTTAGAGACGTCGTGATAAGATTTAAGTGCACTACCGGATCAAATTTGAGTTTTGTAGACAAAAATCAGGTGGTCATCACGTTACTCTATTACTCCACGCGATTGCCGCGACAAGTATCTATACACATAAAATCGTGGCCCGGTTTGTCTGTCTGTCGGTCTGTCTGTCTGTCTGTCTGTCTGTCTGTCTGTCTGTCTGTATGTTCATCTTCTTCTCCGAAACGGCTGAACCGATTTCGAAGATCAATACGTCAAATTGTTCAGGAGGTCCAGGCGCTGATCTTAGGGTCACAAGTTGGGCTGACCTTTGACCCCTGACTTGGAGCGTTGTAAACAAATATACAGTATAACAATAAATAAAGGATGCCGAAACTGAAAAATTAATTTATTAACAAAACATCAAACATTTACGTACGTGAACGTTTTCACGAGTCGACACTAGATGTCGAAAAAGTTATCGTTTAAATATATATAAAAGTAATAATTATTGATGTACATGACCACCATTTTGTTGCTAGCATAATTCCACTCGATGGCAATTGCTATTTTTCATTCCATTTTGGTATCTTGTTTTTATTGTCATATTGTTTAGTATATTTCTCAAATATGCAACCTATTTACATAATTTGTACAAGCAAGTAGTTAAAATTTATCAAAATGACTTACAGATGTGTGTAAACATTAATAATAATGTAGGCAAATTAGACTTTTAGAAGAAAAAATATATAAAGTTATGAAATGTTGGTTGTCAATTCCCAGTAAGAACCCAAAAGAGATCCGAAGAGTTCCCATCCTTCATCTCATTTTACCCAAAAACGACCCCCAAACGTAATTTTACAATGGTCTTTTTAGTTTTGCTCTTAAACTCTGATTCAACATTTAATTCTCCACAAAAAATTTGTCCTATAATTTGTTTGCGCATTTCTCCCCCAACACTCATAAATAACCTTGGAAAATAAGAATAGTTTTCAGCGCTAAGGCAAAATGAGCATTGCGCCGTATTTTGCGTCGATTATCTCGAAAAGTGTTAGCGTGAGCAAAAAAACATATAGAGGCAAAATTGTAGAGCAGTTCTTTCTCTACAAGATCCATGTCGGATAAAATATTTTTGAGAAAGTATTCGTGGTCATAAGATAATTTTTGTAATTGTGCATTTTCTATTATTGAACCCCATGTAAACATACTTGAATAATATGGGGCAGGATATCGATTTTGCTTACACTCCTTATCGCTCTTTGTCCGCCAGAGAAAGACATTAGGTTTTGAGAGACACCCAAGGAAATGTTAAGGAAAGGGTGTACAGTTCTCACAACTCGACACTTTTAAAAGATTGCAAAGATAATATTTTATCTTACACCAGCAGAGTTTGATGCATTTAGCTACTAATTTTAGTGACTAAAATAGGCTATTATTCACTTGTGACTAAAATGTTTAAAAAGGCAAATATTTTTGTGTTTATGTAAATAACCTTGACAACGAAATCTGCGCAAACATGATAAAATTACAAATTACTTGAAAATTTTGCTTTTTCGCAAAGTAACTTCAATCCTTTACGAGTTGCAAAACTGCTGGTGCAAGATAAAACGTCGTATATCACACGCGATAGAAATGCCATTATAAAGCACGTGAGAATATAATGATGCATTTCCCTCACTTATAATATAATGTACCATTATTTGCTCATGCGTTTAGTGGCTGCGACACCACCTTCTGCCTTTTGGCAAAGGAAAATAACAGACCGTACCTTTAATAAATATACGAAAGGATTTACAAGAAGTGGTCGCCGTATTTAATAATCCTTTATCAGAAAAAGAAGGCATTGCAAGAGCTGGGGAAAAATTTACGCTTGCTTCATATAAGGCACCCCGAAAAGAAACATCTTCAAATCATTATCGATTCGTTTTATTTAATAAGCGATGTACCTGTGTAAAGGTTCACCTGCGCTGCTCTACAATGTGTTCTAATTGTCATGGGTAGAGGGTAGAGTTGTGTAAATTCCATCGAGGAGGACCATTTTGCGGATGCAATTGATTACATATTTCATTAGTGGAATAGGCCTCTAGGGAAAACCACTTAAAAAAACACATAGACAGCTCTACCTCAAGGATGGTGTGCATGGTTTAGGTTATATTTACATCAAGTTTTAAGACAAAGTTCCACCCCCACCGCTCGTTAATTTGCTGTACAGTCGTGTAAACGGTAAAAATAATTAAATTCCTTGACTTGCCCTACTCAGGTTTTTATTTGAACACCCTTTCTCCTATTTTGGGCCAGGCTTGGCATGCTTTTCTTAAACTTCAAAACAAATTCTTAGCCAAGACGAACCAATCTACGATCAGACACGGTTTCGTCAACAAACTCTACAAGTTTGTGTTGATGCCTTGGGACACCATATTCTAATTATTGTGTTCTACTTAATTCTACAAGTCTGCAATGAAGTAAAGTTTCTTTCTTAAAAAATTCTTCCATGGGTTATTTCATCTTCAGGAAATGTTTAAGAAATTAATAAATCTTACCAAAGAATTGACAAGATAATTAAAGGTCTACTATAAAATCCTTGGCAATTTCTGTAAACAAACCTGTAGGTTTTAAATGCTATGTTGTTAACATTTATAATGAGTATGGTGAGGTGGTATGCGTTTGTCGTCTCAATAGTACGTATTCGTATTCAATACGGTGTTAATTACCAGTTTTGTATTTATTATTTGGTGATAATGATGAAACCCGTCCAGAAACATAAGAATGTTAATATATATTCTGCTAACACATTTTAATTTGGCACTCGACTCCACTTGGTGGAGCGAAACGTTAGCCTCAACCACAATAACTTAAGTTTTCTGGTGTTTCTCCACATTCCCACCTTCCAAAGGTGTTCAGACGTTATATACGCTTCTGTCAAAATATTAATTTATAATATGTTGAGTAAAATCTACTTTGGAATTCAGTTGAAGTTGTGTACTTCATTAACATTATGATAGGTAAATATTTCCTCCTATAAGTTTTATTTGAATGATTCCTTCTTCATTGATGAGGGGCACCACTTAGTGGTTTTGGTGACCCTCCTCCAAGAAGAACGAATTCATTAACATTGTAGTCGTAAGTAATTACGTTCTATTTTTTCGAGAGAGAAAGAACTCAAAATTTCTCAAAATTCAAAAGGAGTTTGATTGAATTCACTAGAAATTCAAACTATGAAGGCATTCTTGAAAAAGTTTACAATCATAGAGAGTCAACGTTAAGATAAAATAGATAATAAAAAGGGCGAAAGACCCAAAATAGATCCCTGAGATAAATTCGGGGAATGATCATACCAAACTTATGTATGTTCTCTTTACTTCATATCAAGGTATTATTGTGACTCGTACAAAATGAACCTTACACAAAAATTTAATGATAATATCTCTATTACGAAAGTAGAAAATAATTCATAATAGTTATTTATGTGACAAATCTACGTTGTTATGGACGAGCCCATAAACAATGTGATGGACAAGTTGCATACAAGATTTTATGATCAACTGTATGATTTTACTCAAACAAATATGAACTGCAGAAAGGATTTGTCATACCAACGTATATCAAGTCGCATTTGATTGTGTGTATAAATTGACAGTTTTTACTCTTAAAATCCATACATTTATTCTGACATTCACTTTTGGCATTGATAGCCGTCCAAAAGTAACAAAATAGACCAGTCCATAAAGAGGTATATTATGACCTAAAAACTATATCATAAACGTTGGCCGGTTGATCATAAAAAGTATTGACAGGAACAGCAGGATTGCTTTTTTACAAAGAAAAGTGACATTATACTGAGTTCCAAAAATTTTATTTAACCCAGGTATGCCTAATGTACTATATGTAGTACGGCTCAAACAAGTCTCAGCCTGTGCAGTGCCGACTGGCTGCAACTTGTTCAGATGCATGAATCCATTCAGTACATACCAGACAACGCAAGTGTCAACATTCAATTGACTTTTCAAATCTCGTTTGTGTCTTGTTCCGCTTCAAAGTTAGCCAACAAATAGAAATGGACGATCATAACATCCGCTTCGAGAGGCAAGTTCATTGCAAATAAATAAAAACTATAAAATTTCATAATTGAGATCGCAATCCTTCCTATGAGACAGGGAAAAATAAACTCTTTCAACTTCTAATTCGCGGCGTTTGAAACGTTCATTTATTAACATAACGGTGGTGTTTCCTTCTTCAGGCGGTTGATAACATTCCAGTGAACCGCCTGAAGAAGGAAACACCACCGTTTATGTTAATAAATGGAACGTTTCCGAAACGTCGTGAAGTAACTAGAAGTTGAAAGAGTTTTATTTTCCCTGTCTCCTATAGAAGGACGCGCATCTACAATTATCAAATTATCAGGAGAATTCCATTTTTCTTATAAAAATTTCGTTCAATGGAAAACATAACAACAAATAATCATGTTAACAGTAGGCATTCATATATTCAAGTTATTTTAAGAAATTGTGGTAATTTTGGGGGTGAAAAGAGGTGTACTAAATATAGTACATTAGGAAAATATGTGTCTACAAATATCATTCAATTACAGGGGTTCTCGCTTCATGAAGCTCTTGCAATGTTAGAGGACAATGAAGAAAATGTTGGCAGTGTCGACAAAATCACGATATTTCCTCCTGACAATGCAACAGATGAAGTAACAGATGAAGATTCTGGAGGTGAAGATGATCTCACCATTGATAATCTACCGGCAAACCAACTGAATGCTCCTGCAGAAATTGTCTTTGAAGCCGATGACCACGACAGCGATTTTTCATCGGATGACAATTTACCCTTATCCCAACTGCGAACAAACGTGCCGATAAATAAACAGAAACAAACAAAACCACCTGCGAAAAAAAGAAGGATTACGATTGGGTTGCGGAGGATTTGGCTCCGATTACAACAACCTTTGATAATAATTTTAACGTACCTAATTTAGAGAGTCCTTTGGAAATGTTTTCAAAGTTTTTGATGAGGAAGTAATAGACACCATTCTATACTGCAGCAATCAATACGCCCAACAAAAGAACCGGAGACCAAACATAGAAAGACATGAAGTCAAGGCTTTCATTGGAGTTCTGATCCTTAGTGGATATGTGCAAGTGCCAAGGCGACGGATTTACTGGGAACGCGACAGAGATGGTCACAATGACATGGTTTCGGAAGCTATTTCAAGAGACAGATTTGACTATTTGTTCTCGAATCTTCATGTTTGTGACAGGAGCTGGAGCCACGAGACAAGTTCACAAAAGTGCGACCGATTTTCACACTGTTGAATAAAAATTCATGGAGCATTCGCCTCCAGAGGAAATGCACTCAATCGATGAAGCTATGGTCCCATACTATGGACGTCATGGGTGCAAGCAGTATATTCATGGAAAACCTATACCATATGGCCACAAGTTGTGGGTTGGGACTACCAGGTTGGGTTATGTGAACTGGTTTGAACCATATCAGGGAGCTTCAACAAACATTAGTGAAACTTATAAAGATTTTGTAGTTGGTGCAGGAGTAGTCTTGTAGTACGCTCAAGCTCTGCGCAAAAAATGGCCAGACATGAAGTTTCATCTTTTCTTCGATAATTTCTTCACTTCAATTCCCCTGATAGAAGAGTTGACAGCACTGAATTTTTACGCTACCGGTACGGTGAGAGAAAATCGATTGAGGGGAGTCTCGCTGGTGAGTTCAAAGGATATGAAAAATAGTCGATGGAGTTACGATTACGCGAAAATCAGTGATCAAAATTTCATTGCAGTAAAGTGGCACGATAATAGTGTTGTTTGTCTCTGTTCGAACTTCGCGGGAGTTACACCAATCCACATGGTCAAACGTTATTCACAGAAGGAGAAAAAGAATATCCAGGTGGAGCAGCCTCATCTCATCCACATGTACAATGCCAATATGGGAGGGGTCGATCGATCTGATCAAAATATCAGTTTGTATCGAATTTCTATTCGGGGAAAAATAGTATATTCCATTACTGATGCACTCCATTGATATGGCAATCCAGAATGCTTGGCATTTACATCGCCGAAGTGGAGGAGATTTGGACCAGTTGAATTTCAGAAGGAGAATTGCTTGTGCATTACTTGTTCAGAATAAAAAAGACCGTCTTATCAAAAGGACATGCAAGTAGCTCCCGAGACAACGATATACGTTACGACCATCTGGACCACCTTGTCATTCCTCAAGAAAAACAAACTCGATGTGGTCATTGTCACCAAAGAACCACTACAAGATGTTTAAAGTGCAATATCGGGGTGCATGTTAAGTGTTTTGTGCAGTTTCACACCAAAAATAAATGTTATATTACAAGTGTCGATGTGCCTAATGTACTACATGTAGTACGGCTGAAATTTTGCCTATTTTGGAAAAAAAATCCAATTTTTTGAGTTTCCATAATTTTGTTATCATTAATAAAATGCAACTTCATTGAATTATTATTTTAATTTTCAACTTAACCTATAGGCATATCTAGGTTAAGACTTTTCAATCAATGATTAATAAGTTAAACACAAAACAATTCTATGTAGAAAATGATACAATCAATAATAGCCATCATCAAATTTTTACAAAGTTGACAAATGAATATTCGCATTCCATTTTTCTTATTCGTTTCATAGCGCTAAGCGGCTGTTTTCCATACTAAATGCAAAAAACATTAATAATTTGATACAAATTATTACTTGGTGTTAAATTTTTGTACTATTTGTTAAACAGTTAGATATATGCATTGTTTTATTTTTTAAGGTACCTAGTAATTAAAATTTTAAAACTAAAAATTTCATTGCAAATTTGTTTTTTTTTGTTTAGACAAAACATTGCCTTTTATTTTCTTTACCGAAGTTATACATAATATTTCTAAATATTAAGTAATTAAGGACATAAAACCATAACTTGCGACCGTTGCTCTTTCCAAAATCGTTTGTTACATCTTTGTTTTTAAAAAAAAATGTACATATTTTTTTTTAATCTATAATTAAACCTATAATTAAAACGCAACATTCAGCATTATTTTTAATTGCAATCAAGACAATGAGTTACAAAATAATAATTCTGCCGCAATGATTTGAAACAATGTAATTAAAGCACAGTTTTTGCAATAACTTAAGAGTGCGATTTAATCAAGGTCAATTTCACTTCTTATGATTAAGTACATTTGGTCTTAGATACTAATGTTCGGTTAGTTTTTTTTTTGTTGCTTCAAAACTAAATTACTAAAATACAAGCGTTATTACCTCTAACGGTGCAGTTGATTTAAAATGATGTAACTGTAGAAGTTTACTTTAGTATTGTTAAATTATTCGGAAAACTTTAGTTAGGTTGTTCAATGGTTAATAAATAAAGATCTAGAAATAGATCGAGTAACGTCAGTATTTATTGTTTCATTCGATGGACGTTTTACATATGCCAAAAAATAATAAAAAACCATTGAAATGAACAGAAATGTAATCACAATAAAAAATGTAAAACCGTCATAAATTAATATTTAATTTTATGTATGAATATAGGATCCATAATTAAAAATATTGGTTATTTATATATATATATAAATTATTTACGCTTTAAGCAATCCAATATTAGTTATTTATTTATTGACTATAGTTTTAACTCAAAAATTATTGTGAGTCATCTTCAGAATACAAATTTTTTTTTTATACAAACGTTAAATATGACATTTGGTTTTATGGAAATTTAGAAAAACATAAATTGGTTTGTAATAAAAGGATTTTTTAAAAAATATAAACTAGGTATGTAAAATGTTTGTATCTGGAATTAATTAAATTAATATTAAAGACATAAAAATTCTGTTTGATAATTTAATGTAAGATCGTCAAAATTTCATTGATTATTAAATTTGGATTTGTTGTTTTAATGTATATTATTTCTAATTTATCTAAAATTTGTCTATTATAATTAGTTAGTTTAAAATGATGTATGAGTCAATGATTTAAATGTTTATGTTTGTTTTGGATAATGTGTTTAGCGAAAGTTGATTTAATTGCATCTAAATTATAAGAATATTTTTCTGGTTGTTTAAGATATCTTAGATGTTCTTTTAAACGAATTGTAAAATTTCTTTTAGTTTTACCAATATATATTTTTGTTACAAGAGCATAGTAGTTGTATACGCTGCTTGATTCAAGATTATTTTATATTTAATTTTTGTGAAAAAATGTTAGCTAAGTTGGTAGGAGCTTTGAAGACAAATTTATAATCAGTCAAATTATTATGTTAATAAAAATAAATAAAAAATGGAATAAAAGGAATTGAAATGTGTTTATTATTAATTTTATTATTATAATTAATTCCATTAATGAAAAACCAAAAAATAAATACATTTCAATTCCTTTTTATTCCTGAATTTATTAACATAATTAAAGATCTGAATAAATTAACTGATTATAAATTTGTCTCCAAACCTCCTACCAATTTAGCTAACATTTTTTCACAAAATTAAATATAAATAATAGTCTTGAATCAATAATAATAATAATAATAATAATAATAATAATAATAATTTATTAACTTCCAACAGACATAAAGTCCATATAGGAACGTAAACTAGAAAAATGAAAACTTCTTTAACTACATCCTATTAACTGCAATACATAATACTAAATCTTCTCTAATTTCTTAGAACTAAAATTATCATTGTAAATATCAAACTTAGAGCTAATTCGGTTATACAGCTTAAAACAGTTTAAAAGCGGAGAATTATAATGATGGTAAGAGTTTGAGATTCTATAATAAAAGACAGTAAAGACCCTGCCATCAACTCTTGGAACAACCAGGTTTATATTATCAAGCAATGATACGCTTCTAATTGACCCATTAAGTATCTTCTGCAGGAAAATTAAACTCGCTACATTTCGACGACACAGTAGCGATTTCTCATTTGTCCTACATAATAGATCATATTGATCACAGTGCATCACTGGATATCGACCATACATCTTATAGTAAAGATATTTACAAAATTTCCGCGAAACACTATCAATCATTAAGCTGTAAGTTACATTCGAAGGATTCCAAACAACATGACAGTATTCTAGCTTCGATCGTACAAACGCATAATTTATTTGAAAATACATCATTAAACTGTGATGTGTTACGTTTTATGAAACCAAGCATTTTCATAGCACTTTTGTAATACTACTAATGTGATGTACAAAAGATAACTTATTATCTACAATTACGCCAAGATCACAAATTTGCTCACAACGATCTAATATTACTCCATCTATATTGTAAAAAGAAGTTAACATTATTGATTTTTCTAGATATAGTCATCATTTTACATTTTTAACATTTAATTCAAGCCAATTTGTTTTACAATATTTTGAAAATCGGTCAATACTCTCTTGTAGGTGTAGACAGTCATCAGAAGAATTAATCACATTTACTATTTTCAAATCATCCGCATAAACGTAATGTTGGCAGTTAATATTGTTAGAAACATCATTTAGAAATAAAATAAAGAGTAATGGTCCTAGGTTAGAACCCTGAACCACCCCTCCGTTACAACAAACTTTTTCCGAAGCGTGACTACTGTAAAATACATATTGGCGTCTGTTCATCAAAATAGACTGAACTAAAAATACTATTCGGTCACATATACCATAATCTTGTAACTTTCTTAACAAAATACAATGCTGTACTTTGTCAAATGCCTTAGTCAAGTCTGTATATATTATGTCAACTTGTTTCCTGTCATCTAGTGCCTGTGAGGTATACTGTGTGAATTCAACTAAATTAGTTGTGGTTGATTTACCTTTTGACAAAGCCATGTTGATTAACAGATATAATGTTGCTTACATGCGAATATATAACCTTGGATAATATACTTTCAAAAAGTTTAGCAAAATTCGATATAATTGCAATAGGTCTATAATTCGACACTTCACTTTTAGAACCACTCTTAAAAACAGGACAAATTCTAGATAATTTCCATATCTCAGGGTACAGTGAACATTCTAAAATTAGATTATATATGTGCCGTAGTGGTAACAAAAAGCTTTCAATACAGTCAGCGACAATAAACGCGGGAATTTCATCAGGACCAGCCACACAATTTGATTTTAAACCTTTCACAGCTTTTACAATATCAGTGTCACTAATCTTGAAGAAATGCAATACAGAAAAGTTTTGAAGTTTTGCCTCTTGAAGTAGCGATTGACAACACTTTTTGTCACAGAACATGCATCTGCCCGATTTATTGCACAATTCATCACATGCATGAACGCTATCGTTAGTATCCCTTGACACCTTGGAGAAGTGAAGACTAAACGCATCCACTATATCTTGAGGTAATGTTAATAGGTTATTCTCATACATCATACTACCGGGTATTCTACTCTGTCTCTTTTGCATTAATAAAACTCCAAAATTGTTTAGGGTCACTTTTAAGAGCACTTTCTGTATTTGATATGAAAGTAGTGTAGTCTTTCCTTATAGTGTATTTAATTAATTGTCGCAATTCCTTAAATTTATCAAAATAATATGCAGATCTTATTTTATTGTATTTATTGTAGTAATATCTTTTTCTTTTAATCATACTAATCACTGTACTGGAGAACCAAACAGGATAATTGCACTGTCTGGACTTGGAATTTCTTAAAGGCACATAGTGTGAAAGTATAGAGTATAGAGCATCATAGAAATAGTTACATGCTTTTTCCACACATTTTATACTTTCAATTCCTGACCAGTCAACAGATGGTAAAGCCAGATATAATTCCACCATATTTGCCTTACGAAAATTAAAAGACCGATGGCTGGAATTTTTATAAAATTGTTGCTTCTGCTGTATTCTGAATTTTACATTTACATTTAGACATGGATGATGTCGATCTTCCGGGACTAGTGGAATTTCTCGTTTTGATACTACAGAAGTAATATTGTTTGTTTGTAAAACTAGATCCAATAACCGTCTGTTATGATTAAGTACTGAATTGCACTGATTAAGATCATTAAAAGACAGAAAATTGCACAATATATCATAAAGTCGTGAATTAGCAGAACCATTCATACAGTTTATGTACTCAGTAATATTAAAATCGCCAACTACAATAGTAGGTTGGGAAAATCAATTTTGTTTCCAAGTACTCAAAGAGTTGGTAGTATACATCATTTAATGAAGCTGGTGGTATATATAATAATACCAATTGAAGTATGTTATCGTTGATGTTGATTTTACCGCAACTGCTTCAACTTCCAGTAGAGGAATAGTAACAACAATTTGCGTTACAACATACCTATCACTAACACCTATAAGCACACCACCACCCCTGGCTCTAACTCGATCACAACGAAAAATATTGTAATTTGGTGGAAACAGTTCACTACTTAATACTCCTTCATTTAGTCAAGCGGCATATACCAACTATTTTGCTCTTGTAACAAAATATATATTGGTAAAACTAAAAGAAATTTTTACAATTCCATTAAAAGAACATCTAAGATATCTTAAACAATCAGAAAGAGTTTTGGAATGGCCTAAGCAGTTATTCAACTGTAGCTATATCAGGCCAAATGATAATTGTTATAATTTTTTTAAATTGAGAAATAATTATTTTACCATCACTTAAACCAAAAGTGCGAATTCTACAATTATATTTTTCTATTCTGATGCTGAAATGGCTACATTGTCATACTCTATTATTGGCGTGCGGTAATGGATCCCATTAACGCAGTAAGTACTTTTGTAGGACGTCATTCCTCATTTATTTTCATACAATTTATAAAAATCAGCTTGTGACACTTGTTTTTTAACACACTATTTTTATATTGTTTGTTATTTTTTGTGTGTGGGTGGATATGTCGTATCCAGACCTCAAAACCGTCAAACTGACTAAATGCAAAAGAGTTCAGATATTCGTACTTTTATTTGAAATACATTACAAAAAAAATAATGCTACCAATTTGACAGTTGCTCCAAAACTTAGTAGAAATGACATGTCTTCATACTGATAATTTAGACGACCTGAGACCTTAGCTTAAAGTTGCGTGGATGATGATCGTACAACGGAATACCAGCAAGATATAGGTAAACTAGGTATGTGCGTGAAACTGGCTGAAGGGTATTCATCATTGAATTTACTGAACTACTGAAAATGTTTCGGTTTTAAGGGCTGTCCTGCTGTTATTTGAATAAATTCGCCACTTGAACTTCAACGTTATCTACTGCATTTATTCTTCAAATTAGAGGAAAAATTGTTTAGACATTTTCTTTCAGGATTAATTATTAGGAACTTTCCTAACCGAAGTTTGGCCTTCACTGAGGAGTGTGCCGAACGATTCTACTTCAATCACATTCAAGTATCTTCTACCCGACGTTTCGGTTGCGTGTGTGCAATTTTTTCAAGGTATCAAAGTTTTAGAATGTCAATGACAGGCACGAATGGACTGCAATGAAGTACATGTTTTTGGATTTAGTTTATAAAATACATATTTACTAGGAACGTCAATTAATAAAATGATTAAAAATGTAAAAATACAACACACAATAATGTACACGGACTAACAAACCAAATTATAATGATTTAGATTAATGTTTTACATTTAAACTTAAAAAATATTATTTTTATTTTAAAGTAACTTTAGCAATACTGTAATAATTGTATTTTTAAGTTTTGAAGTTATTTTGCTCCACGACTGATATCTAATCATATTTTCTATTGGTTTTCGCACGCTCAGCATAGTTTTGTGGCGGTAAAATCGGCGATTACATACCTTTTGGATTACTCACGTAGATCATTCTGAGAAAGTTTCTTAAATTCCTTTCATTTCGTATTGATGGTGTCTATCCTCGTACTGGTTTGTCGCAGGACCTGCTATTTGAGCTAGCCTGGAAACACGGTGACATCAACATCATCTTGTTGTTATCCAAACTACTAGTAGAGCCGTTGGTAGTCCTGATCTGCTTTCTCTATTCTTCATCTCTTTTCATCTCTCCTTTGTAAGAGCATCGCTTCCCTATATTAGGGGAGTTTGGCAATGCGCTTTCTCTCGAGAACAATGAAAGTTATCCTTTTTTTAAAATTATTATGAGGTTACTTTAATGAAACAAGCAACTTCTACTTGAAATGTTTTTCATAACATTAACGATAACGGAAATATTGGACTTTTTCGAAAATAGAGTTTTTCCGGTTTTTTCTGAATAACTTCGAAACTGCTCGGAATTCTCGGGTTTTGTCAACAGAATCTGAACCAGCATGTACATGATTACACATTTAACCAAAATTGTATCATGATTAAAGACAGCCATAAATCCTACTCAATTTGAGATACACTGTACAATAGATATGTGTTAGCATCCCACGGTGACAAAAACACACTTGAAAGAACTAACTTGATTCTTACGAAATCTTCAGTCACTGGGAAATCCTACCGACATACTTATGATTATGATGAATCAGTAATTACGCGTTAGAACTGTGTAATAGTTCGAATTATAATTTCCTGACTATAGCAGACAATTCATTAGAACGGTTTCTCAATGCAGTGTACTCGCACCTTTGCTATGTATGTTACGTAATCTATAACTTAGTGCTCTTCCAACATTGATCCATAATATACGGTTTAAATTAAAGTCTGAAACATAAAGATCGTATCCTTTTGGAGAAAAGCAAACGTTCTGCTGTATTTTGGTATACTTTCTTCTTTTTCTTTAGAACCTACATTCTACCTTATCTGTACAATATTTTGTCGTGATGTCAACAAGGAAGAATATTACTAGTCAGTAATGAAAACAATTGCTACGGTTACCATATTATGTTTTATTGCTACCAGATTTTTATGGATGTTTGTTATTTTAGAATAAACGATTAAATTTTTAGTAATTATTAATAAGATTATACTATTCTAAAATAATATTTAAAAAATAGTATAGGTATAAACCACTGTAGAAGAAATTTCTCTCAACTTTGCAACTAATTATAACTATTCTCTTCCTTGCTGTGATACACTATTTTGACTTCATGTAGTCCTACACTTAACCCAGAAAGTAATGCATGGCACATAAGATGAAAGTACTTTACAAACCCCTTTGTATAATCGCAATCAGTACCTCAACTGGCACCCTGCTTAATCAAGCACACCGCTACAAAACGTTGTATACTTACTATGATTTCAATTTGTTACAGACTAGAGAAATTCGTAATGGAAGTCTTGAATACCACATTCATTTTTGGTTAGGATCGTCAACGATACCGGACAAATCGGGCGCGGCCGCTTACAAAACTGTAGAGTTAGACGAACATCTCAGAGGGTTAACAACCCAGCACAGAGAAGTTCAAGGCAACGAAAGTGCGAGATTCAAAAGCTATTTTAAAACGGATTCAGGTAAGAAGCAAACGATAATAAAACGCAAACTATAGCAACAATTCTAGAATATTAAAAGGCGGTGTAGAAAATTCCTTAAGTAATTTTGAACCAAAGTTGTTTAAAGTTAAAGGAAAAAAAATTCCAATTGTAATACAAGAAGATCATGTTTCGTGGAATTTCTTTAGTAGCGGAGATATTATGTTACTTACTACACCAAACATACTGTTCGCTTGGATTGGAAGAGCTTCAAACACTAGCGAACGACTTCATGCATCAAAGGTGAGATGTTTTCTCTTTGAATTCCTGAGAATGTGAACGAACATTTGTAGGTTGTCTTGAGTTTGAAAGAAGAATTTGATATACCAGCTGTGACTTTGTCGACGATGGATATGAAAAAACACTGGATGCGATGAGTAAAAAAGAATTAAACAAATATTTACCTTTGGAAAAGCGTGTGGTGCTGCCGTCTGATAATAACGATGACTTGGGAAACGAGCAGGATTTGAAATTGCGTCTTTATAAATGTACGGAAATGTCTGGAAAGTACAGAGTTGTTGAAGTTAAAGCTGGACCTGTTTCACAAATGGACCTACACAATGACGTAAATACCAAAATTGGTTGTTCGCCTCGCATACTTGAAAATGAATCATAGCAACTCCAAAAAATTAAGTTAGAACGTCCCTACTTTATAATTTTTCTTCACGTCCAACGTGAAAACGTTTAACTGTCATTTTTTATTGAACGTCATACAAAGTCAAAACTTTACTTATTAAATTAGTTTTTGTAATTCTCTGTGGTTTAATGCAAAGCGAAAAACAGTTGTGTGTCACACAAATAGGCATTTGGTGGCCCTTAGCCGTCTCGGGCCAGCAAATACTGATTTCTGCACTTGAGATACAATATACTATTTCACTATTAGTTTTGTAAGTTTCGGTTTATTTAGGACGTGTTTATTGTCGACAACGGGAACGACGTTTGGGTGTGGGTGGGTAAAAAGGTGAAAGAGAAAGAAAATCCGAAGCTCTGAGAAACGCTCGCGGATTTGTAAAGAAAAGAATTACCCGAATGACACACGTGTCACTCGCGTTGTGGATGAAGAGGAACCGCTGGAGTTTAAAATGCTCTTTTTATATTGGAAAGATAAAAATGATAACAAAACTGCTTTCAAAAGTAATGGGTGTTATTTTTAAAGGAAATTAAATACAACTGCTTATGTTATAGGTGTTTCGCTCGCTAAAGTGGCTGTACCGAAATTTGATGCAGAAATCTTACACGATCGGCCGAGTTTAGCAGCCGAATCTCAACTAATTGATGATGGGTCTGGTGAAGTCAAAATTTTAAAATTAACAAATCTACCTTTGTTGAATTGCCAAAGAACCAGTACGGTACATTTTATTCTGAAGAATGTTATTTAATCATGTACTCTTATGAAGTTAAAAGTCTGAATCATGTAATTTATATATGGATGGTACGTATTTGGTTGATTGTAAGTTCTTAGTTAATACAAATTTGTTTTGTTAGGGAAACGCCGCTTCCAATGATGACAAAAACTTAGCGTTTTCAAAAATGGGTGAACTAGATGAAGAAATGGAAGACAGTGCTATGCAAGTTCGTATCTATCAGGGATTCGAACCACCTCATTTTCTCCAGTTGTTTCAAGGAAAAATGATTGTATTTATGGGAAAAGGATCAGACCATAATGGTATGAATAAACACTTAATAATTCTTTACTAACAAATAAATACATTTCCAAACACATAAAGGACTTACCTTTAGACACTTGAAGCCTTTTAGTCATTTTTTAATAAGAACTAATCAAAATGCTGAAAATGCATCATTACACAGTCTGTATGTGAATTATATTTACATCTACCATCAAATATGAAAAAATTGTCAAATTTTCGATAAATCATAATACGTCAGTTCGCAACCTTAATATTTTTTTAATTGTAAACTCACTTGCCTAGTAAATTGAGTGTCGGTTGGATTGTTAAAGTATTTAAAAAAAATACTCAATATACCTTTTTGCCGTTTTTATAACTTTAATTAGTGTCCAAATGAATACAGTACCATTGTATACGCATCCTAATGATAGTACCTACGTAAACTCTAATAAAAATGTAAGCGTTACGGAAAAGTTAATTAGCATATTATAGAATATCAGAATTTCTGAAACTTAAAATACAGTAGAACCTGCAAACGTGACCACCTCTGAATATAAAACCACTTGATTAGTTTGACCATTTTTTCTTGGTCCTTGCTTTATCTACGTCTAACCTATAATCAGCACATTAATTACTAAATAATTGTGTGTAAAAAAATTAAATCGTGCATAAAAATACAATGTAATTTAAATGGTTTTGTTGTCAACACTCTAAATAAAAAAAGTGAAACCGTATGCGTTTCTCTGTTGTAGTAACTGTTTCGATTTAAAAAATTAGTTTTGACGTTGATACAATATATTGTATGAGACACGTGTATGAAAGGCTCCTATATACTCTTTACATAAAAGCCTTACTTCACACACTTGTATCATGAACAACTATTATTTTGTGTAAAGTGACCGCGTGTCTATTGTGGCGAATCACCATTACAGAATAATAAAATGGAAAGTTTTTCATAGGAAATATCACTTTAATTTGACTATACGTGAACTATGTTATTTTTGTGTAAATAGTACATCAGATGATAGTACAATGTAGTTCTTAGAAATACCGTTAGGTAGTTTCCAAGTCTATCCCTCGTCACTGTGTTGTATCTATCATTTTACATAAGTTTTGTTTGGTAAAATAGTCAATGTTGTACTACAAATGAATGAATTAGAGGCGGACTATTGTCTAAAAACCTGCTGATACTAGAAATATGAAACACACATAAATATGTATCTATTTTGTATTACCAAAAATACATCATCTCCCCGGAATGCATAACGCCCAGATGATTCTATATTTGCATATGAACTTCCGAAAGTTGCCGATAGGTGGCGATACGTGTTACATTGTTATAATATTTTAGTTTCCTGTTATTTTCACACCTAACACTCAATTTAAAATTAAGGATTAATTCAATCAAACTGAATAGTATAACTAAATAAAAAATCTATTTTTAAATTATTGCGTTGTTCCGTCGTTGTTTCTGGTATTACGTATATGCATTCTGATTTTGCAATACTACAATTTTCTATAAATAGACCACTTTGAATAGGTCTCTTAGATGTTCACTTTAAGCAGGTTCTATAGTTACGATCTGATTGTACCGTTATAATATTTTTAATCGATAATTAGTTTTCTAAAACTTCCTTCCATTCCAAATTCCTCATTATAAGTTTTTGACTTATCGAATTGTATTTTTTGGTTGAATAACTTCTTACTATCCTCCAAAAACCAGTTCCTGTAGCTTTCAAATTTAATTTTCCACGATCCTAAAAAAACCGAACAATAAAAATTAACAAAATCTGTTTGATGGTGTACTTGATAGTTCTTCTATTGAACTATTTATCCCTCCGTATTCGGCAGGAAATAGATCCTCATCAACTTTATCATATACTAGTTGTACATTACTTGAAGTGGTTATAAGAATCTGAAAAATTAAACAGTATATTTTTATAGGGTTTGTCTGTTACCAACCTTGTTTCTTAATTTTTCGGTGCACAGTACACGAAAAATGTTATTAAACAACCCTTCTACTATTTTTGGTGTGTTTATTCCAATAAAACTTTTTATTCGTAAAGGATACGCCTTTTCAAGTGTTGTTAAATATTTTTTAATAAAACCTGGCGTAGCTTGAGTTAATAGTTTTAGAGGAATATTCTTATAATCAACTAGGAGTATCATCCCAGCAACAACAAAGTTATCGTCTTCGTTTAGAAGTATATCGAGCATCATAAAAAAATATTTGCATAGTGTATCCACATCACTTTCTTCAGGTATATTTGAACACTTGGCAAAGCATATTCTTGGTCCACTAGGAGTTTTTGTTTTTGGTAATGGAATTATTATTCTAAGACAAACTAAGTTATGGTACTTAACAGAGGCTTTATTAACATTACCCTTTGTTTAAAACACTTTGGATTTTGGCGAAAGCGGATCTCTGTTTTCAAAAAACTCAGGTAACATAGAACGAATGCTATAAAAATATTCAATCTTGTCTTTGGTTCTTTGCAGACTCCACTTGCATCCTCTCAAAAAAGTGACTAGGAGTTGTTCGTCTAAAACTTGACAATGTGCTGTTGGAACAAAAATTAATTTAGATATTACCAATTCCAATATTTAAGCACTGTTTCTCGATCCACTTTTGAATGTATTCTATATCAGATTGCATCCTATTAACGTCTTCGTGCAGTTCATCATTTGCAACACATTGCAACTCCAGTATTAAAGGTCGAAAAGTCATTGTCACTTGTTAGATGGTTACTGCCAAGATTATTTGTTTGAAGTAGATGTTATATGTGTGAATTACTTTATTATAATTAAACATTACATTTACACATAATCCTAATGTACCTACACAAGTATTTGTACCCTTGAGTAAATGTAAAGAAATACTAATTAAGAAATTAATAATTCGTTTACGAGTTGTTTTGAAAGTTTTTGTGTTGTTCCATTGTATTTTAATCTTAAAATAGACTTTAAAAATAAACTTAAGACGATATCGTTCTCAATAACATTAAATTTTTGTATATAACTATAATTTTAAAGGTCAGAGCCTTTTATTAATTGAGTCTCAACAAATATGATAATAATATAATTTTATATTTTAAGTAGGTTAGAGCACTTATCATCTTTATATCGACAGACGCAAATTTTAAAGTTACAAAGTTTACTTTCTTACCCTTATCTTATAGTTCTTGCTCCATATGGTACTACGTCAAAAGACCTTAACCTTAACAAAATGGCTTGTATCCAATATAGCCCGTGTCGCTAAAACCGGTCGTATTTACAAGTGTTGTTACTAAATTTTTGCCAACTAGAATAACCAGTAACCAGTGATAATTGCATAATCATTATAGTCTAAGATCTATAGAGCCGTAATTTGCCCGTGATCGAGGGGCAAGGACAAATAGTACGGTCTAACGTTGTGATATCAACAAGCAACACATTCCTGCACAGGCTACAGTGCTAACCGTGGCTTAGGGTAGATATAGAGGATGAAAGTAGTGCAAGTTTTGTTCAATCCTTGTGATTGAAGGCAAGCTTGAAAATTTGACGAACACAAGTTATCGATAAACTCAATTCAATTCCCGAAGGTCGTCTGTCTAGGCCAAGGCCAAAGGGCTGGCGTCCAAGTGTAAAATTACAAAAATTGTAAGTGAAGCTCGTCATCAAGGGTATGGACGCCATTTGCAGCTGGTAGTTAGTTATACCCAAGGAATCGTAATCTAAAAGGGCGTCCAGCCAACTTATGACGATGGCGAGCTTCACCCAGAATTTTTGAAATTTTTCCCTTTGGCCTCGGCTTAGACATACGCCTTTCGGGAATTGAATTGAGTGTATCGCAAACATGTATTGGACAAATTTTCAAGCATGTCCTCAATCCAGACGATTCAAAATAATTTACGTTACTTTCATCTTCCATCTACCCTAAGCCACGGCTAGCAAGATAGCCTGTGCTGCAATGTGTTGATATCACAATGTAAAACCGTATTATTTGTTCTTGCCCCCGGCCACGAGCAAATTCCAGCTCCAGCTCTCTGTCAATTATGAAGCAGACGCACGTTCGATCTACTCTACAGTCCAAATGAATGGAACTCGAAATTGTAGCGTCTATTTGTAACAAAAGGGAAAACACCAAAAATCTGCACAAAAACCTATACTCGGACACGTATTTTAATAACTAAGCTATCATCAGCAAACCGATACTTTATTCTTTAACCAAGCTTATAGAGCAGCTAGTTGCTATCTGGAACCAAACGGAACGGATCTTGGGGGCGGGGGGTGTAGATTTACAGTGTTTACTCTCCTAAACGGCCGATTTCCTTACGCGGATTACCTCCGTACAGCTTAGGTCATCCCGAACTTCAATCCCTACACCTACTGCATAGGAAGTTACAAGGAAAGCACACATCGAAAAAACGTAAAAATCTTTATTAATTCGGTGATCATGCCTCACGCCTGCCATCATATTACGGGTAGTTTAAACCATAACCTCCAACGCTAAACCAGCTACGAGTAAATCATTGTACTGTAATTTTGGTTTTGTTACTATTGTTAATTTTTGCTTGACATCAAAGGTTGCTATCAAGGACAATTATTGTTGCCTCAAAGTGGTGTCATCGGTATATTGCTATCCAATTATCTTGATTTTCCAGTCTAATTAAATTGTCTGAAACACAAATTTACCAATTGTAATTTAAGCACATATTGAGTATGTTATAGATAATTCCACGTACATTTTTTTATACTCCAGATGAAAACGGAAGGAAAAGCAAGGCAACCTTCCTATTGCAAATCCACGGTTCAAATTTTTACACGGCTAAAGGTGTGCAAGTTTACAACAAAGCAGCAAACTTAAACTCCAATTACTGCTACGTCCTAAAAAAACGTAAACATTACTATCTATGGTGTGGGAGTTACACCACGGGAGACCAAAGAGAAATGGCCAAAGGTTTTGTTGGGAAGGACTTCGTCATATTAATGGAGGGTGAGTCTCGAAACGGAGTAAGAATTACGAAGTGTTTGCAATCATTTTCAGGTAAAGAATCAGAAGCTTTTTGGGATGATTTAGGAGGAAAAACTCTATACCCAACCATGAAATCGGTGAATGATTTTAACAACCATCGAATTCGCGTTTATTTCAATGCAATACTGGTCACGGGCCATTAAAAGGTAGGTAATTTTCGTCTTAGTTTCACGTATCATAATTTAACCTTCTACAGTTGAAGAAATTGTCAATTTTTCGCAAAGCGATCTGATGCCTGAAGATGTCATGTTGGTGGACAGCCGTAATTCGCTGTTCATTTGGTTGGGGAGTTTAAGTTCAAAAAAGGAAAGAAATACATCTTTTAAATTTGCAGAAGAGTACCTTAAAAATGGTAATGTTAATAAAAACTCGTGCATTAAATATAACTTATTGTATTTTAGATTGTGCTGGACGAAATATCAGTACTCCTGTAACCGCAGTTCGGCAAGGATTCGAGCCTCCAATATTTACTGGTTTCTTTCCAAGCTGGGATGACAAATTTTGGAGTGTAAGTACAAATTTATTATAATTATTGTTATTATGTCTTCCGAGATTTAAATATGTCGAAGTGGTAATCTTCGTTTCCTACATTTCGCTCATTATGGCTGATCGGGGGCGAAGCCTTGAAAAATCGGAAAACTTGAAACAAGCCAACGAAAAATTTCTGGTTGACCAGCACAACCCAAGTAATTATTATTCAAACCTGGGCAACGTTTAAACATTGATTATAGAAACCTTCCGATTAAACGTTAGAATTCAATGGTCATATCATAAACGACATAAACAATTACAATTTGTAACGGTAGTTACTGCAATTATTTAGTCTTCATTAAAACTAGTCGTTAGCTTTCAAACTTTTTACGTAATGGGATTTTACAGTGGCATACCAATGACTGTCTAGTTCTGCCCTCTTATTTTTCTTCTAATACACTCTGTTCAAGTTTTTTTAAAATACCAAATTGCTTAATTCAATAATTCTGCACCATGTTCAAAGTGACTTTCACTTACAGTTCACTAAGTTGAATTAGGGTCCGTTTTAAGCCCCGATCAAGCAAACGTACTTTATATATTTTTTAATCATTGTTTGTATGCACTTTTTGTGACCAAACTGCTACTGCGTGCTGTCTGAGGCGTCCTAGTGAATTTATGCGTTAGTCAATAGATGGTGTAGTGGTACATCTTATTGCAGGGCTTCCACTCATTCACTTTTTCACTTTAATTCACTCCAAAAACAATTATTTACTTCACTTCTGTAAAAATGTGTTCACTTAATTCACTTTTTTTGTAATCAAATAACCTGTTTTTTTAATTACAATTAAATTTTAAAGTGACCGCTAATTTTTAACTAATAAATTCACCGCGTGTTTTCCAACATACAATAGTATGCGCTTTGATTTAAAAAAACGATATCAAATAATTGGGCCAGGATGATAATCGCTGGCCCTTTTTATTCGAAGGAGGGATTCCGAAACCAAACTACAAAAATTCCAGTAACTATTTGGCAACGTTTTTTACCATTTTATTGGTGGATGCATCTTCAAGCCAGTATTAGAAGTAATGAGTCTGTGAAGGACTGGCACTGGGTCGAAGAAACGTCACCAGTAATAGAGAGTGCAAAACGTTGCCAAATACTGAATTTTTTGAAGTTTGGTTTCTAAACGTCCTGGCACAATTATTTGGTGACTCCTACCGAAGGTAAAAGATAAATACAACTTTTGAAAAAACGGTACGCGTTTATATGCGTTTTTCCATTATACACATATTTTGTGCCGTTGGTGCGCAAGGGCTGCTAGATGATACTTTAAGTTTAAGAAAGAAAGAAAGAAGAACAACTCGAGCAAACCATTCAAAAGATAGAGAAACGGAAAAATAATTTAACACTGGCATATTTTTCAAAAAAGTTGAAACAATAATTTCTTGTTTTCCGTAAATACATTATTTAATGATGGGTTAACATTTCATCTTATCTTATCTTGTGCTTATCCTTAAAGTAAAGCTCATGTTTTGTACAATATTATTTTCAATTCTGATTCACTTTACTTATTTCGTATTCACTTCATATAGATTTTATTCACTTAAATTAACCTGAATACATGGTGAAAGTCCTTTATTGCACATGCACAGTTCACGGCTTTGCATCAATATTTTTTTTGAAAAAATGTTTCAGCAGATTGTTGTATTTTGATTTGTCCAGACCAGCACAAAGGGCACTTATTCACTTTCTATGTGCATAACTTTATTTTATGTCTGAGTTTAATTTAGCTGAGAGATTTTTGAGTTTTTCTCATATGTATAATAGCCTTTAATCCCTTAAGGACAATTGTAGAGTTCAATCCCGCAAAATGATGTATTTTACATTTATTTGAATCCCGGTCGAACAAAAAGTAGATTATTTATGTAAAAATAAATGTGGACGATCTTCGTATCTTGACCCTACAAGTTGGATTCTTATAAAGAGAGACCTTTTTTGTTTGGTTCCTTCTCTTAAAAGTGTAGTATGCGGTCCTTTGATATTGGCGTTAAAAAGTAGATTCATCCAAATCACTTTTAACCATTCTTTTAGATTCATCACTGGCTACAATTTAAAATATTTTTAATTATACAGGGTGTCTCACTTTCATGGACCACTTGTCAACTTTGGCATTTTAAATAGAAATATAGTGTGTCCATTTAGTGGGTAATTGTCCGATTATGGGCCCCCAGACTAATTGTCCAAAAAAGTGTGAACAGGCTTTCTAAATAGACTACTTGCACATTACACAAAATATTTTCATATATACAGGGTGATTTAGAAAAACGTAGTCAACTAAAGTTGACCAAAGACTCGTTTACATAGTCACCATAGTTTCTCACCTAGATTCAGAATAAAAATATAAATATGTTTCTATTTTAAATATGAAAGTTGACTAGTGGTCCATGGAACACCCTGTATAATTGACGATATTTTTACTACTACATACTACATGGACAGGCTGTATATCATTATCATCATGTAATATGGTACTCCGAAGTCGTTTTGTACAGGGTGGTCCAAATTGGACACTTTTAATAGAAACACCCATTTCTAGAGGAGCTAGAAAAAACTAACTAAAATGTTAGGGGCTCGATTTTGTGAAAATTTGAATAGCGAAAACCGCTCATCGATATTTTGAACTGTTCGGAAGATACAGGGTAGTTTTCAATTTGGTGCATTTTGACCCACCCCCGTAACTTATTTGTTTATGAATTTATTTTATTTCTGTAAAAACGTTCTTAAGGCACATTTTTAAAGAAATCGAATGGTGTCCTCAGTTTTTTGTAAATAATTTGGTTTTGAAGCTATGACATGAAATTGTATTTTTCTAATGGAGAACCCCCAGTAATTTTATATATTCTGTTTCAAAATTAAATTCTCTTTTCAACCATATATAACACTTGCTACTTTTACCTTTGGAATTTTATTTTATTGTTTTAAAATCTGCTTGATGTATTTTGTAAATCTAGTGTGCCTTACTTGGAAAATAAAACAATTAATACCTACTGTTTAGTAAGTAATTTCTTGGCAGATGTTTTCAGAAGAACGAAATGAAATAATAACAGAAATAATTATTCAAACGTATAATATGTCGACTAGAACCTAAATAAAAACTCAAAATTAAATTAAACAACACACAACAACAGAAAACAATATACATATAACTTTAACATAACAATCAAACTAAAACTACATTATTAAAGCTACTCATAGCGTGTGCTCGAATTGACCACCATTCAAATTTAAGCATAGCTGACTTCGCTTCTAACATTATTAACAGCGTTAATCAATTCTACCGCAGGTATGGAGTCGAAAGCATGTCTTTTATTGTTCCCCAGAGGAAGGGATCTTGCCGGCCAATGCACAGGGCCTCGGTTGCTAAGCCAATTGTCTCCAAATTGTTGGTTCAAAAATGTTGTATATTTTGTGCATTGTGACACGGCGCCCCGTCTTGCTGAAAGTATACGCTTCCAATCTCCATCAATGGCAAATCATCTATAAGAGGCTCAATAAATTGCTGTAATATTTCCCGATACCGCTCTGCTGTAAGGCTACTCTCATATATATATATATAGGGACCAACAACCTTCCTCTAAAAATAGCGACCCAAATATTAAAACTATAACGGCCTTGATTTTGTATCTCCACTGTAATATATTGATTTTCCAAAGTTCAATTTGTAGCAGTTATATCTGTTGAAGATACCAGCGCTGCTTACACACGCTTCATCACTCCATATGACATTCTTCGCAAATTTGGGACCTCAGCATTTTCCTAAGTACCACTGACAAAAACAATCCTAAATTGTGCGTCATCAGGTAGTAATTTGTGGACTTTCTCACACCTAAGGTTTAAATTTATCCTTTTAGAATTCACATAACAAGTTTTGGAACCTTAATGTCCCCAATTAACGAAAGACTTGGTTGGTTTTGAATTCCCCAGAACAGTTATTTCTTCTAACCCTATCTCTCTATTTCTGGCTTCGTATATTCTGTTTCTCGGTTGTTTGAACGAACCATGGGTTAGTTGGTTATGCTTTAATCGAGAAAACATATCTCGAAAGGGTTGTCTTCTTTCCGCATATCGCTTGAAGTAAAGGTTGCTGGCCGCCTGAGCATCTTCATGTGATTCCCAATAACACTTCAACATGTCAAGTTTCTCGTAGTTTTCATACATATTACAAAAACAGGAGAATCTTGATATAAATTCAAAACTTGATTAAAAAATGTAAACTCAAAAGCAAACTTAAGAAGCAAATGTCATTTGAATAAGAAGAGATAATTGTTTGGCAGTAGTTGCAATGTTTTGATTTATGTTTCAAGCTTGGCATGCTAGATTTAATTACTTACCTGATCTTAATTATACACAATTCGTCTACAGTATTTTGAAAACAACAATAAAATAAAATTTCAAAGGTAAAAGTAGCAAGTTCTCCATTAGAAAAAATACAATTTCATGTCATAGCTTCAAAACCAAATTATTTACAAAAAAACTGAGGACACCATTCGATTTCTTTTACAAAAAGTGCGTTAAGAATGTTTTACAGAAATAATATAAATTCATAAACAAAAAGTTACGGGGGTGGATCGAAAATGCACCATTTTGAAAACCACCCTTTATCTTTCAAACAGTTCAAGATATCGATGAGCGGTTTCGCTATTCAAATTTTCACAAAATCGAGCCCGTAACATTTTAGTTAGTTTTTTCTATCTCCTCTAGAAATGGGTGTTTTCCTATCAACGTGTCAATTTGGACCACCGGTACATTAATTATTCTGTTTACATCAGTTACTTTGTCGCAAATAAAGTGATAGAAATATGGTAAACTTTTTTTTCAGTCGTATAGATCCTTCGAGCAAATACGTAACGAAATCGAAGGTAAGAACACTACAGAAACCGTAAAGGAAAAATGTGGATCAAATATAGCAAGCCATTTCGATCAATATATTAAATATCCGATTAGCATATTAACGGCTGCCAATGATAAGCTCCCCAACAAAGTAGATCCTCTACAAAAAGAAGTAATAAGAACAAAATATCTACTGGATTGGTGTTACTTAATTAAAATAATGCTTTTAGGTACACCTTACTCACGACGATTTTGTAACTTTATTTAAAATCAATTATAGCGAATTCGAAACTTTACCAAAGTGGGAAGCAACAAGAAATGAAGAAAAAAGTTGGATTATAAAGTCATACCGTAACTTAAGTGATGTATCAATCTTAGATTAAGTTGTAAATAAAAATTAAGATCATATTCATTAAGCATTCGTCTTGTATGTAATCCCTGATTGATTGTAAATTCTACAACTATCCAATTTTGTTCAATAAAATTTTCAGCGCAGTTTACATTTATTAACAATTCTCTTTTTCAGATTTATTCAAACGTTTAAGTTTCTTATTAAAAAAGTATGGCCTTCAAGTCAGGTTTGTTCCATTCCACAATAATACACTTTTCTCATTTTGGATCTTGTGATAACCAAAATAACTGTGAGGCGGATTTGTCTCGTGCATAAATCAAGTGATGAACACCAGGTTCAAATATTTCATTTGGAAGGGTGGTATCACAAAGAGTCCTTCCATACTTTGTTACGAACTCGTCATAAAGCAGCTGTGAAGGCTTAAACACCGATAAATCAATCCGTTGCAGGATGGTTTGTGGTGGTAGTTTAAGAATCACTACTTTTTGTGGGTTGCTGGATGATTTGCTTCCTTGAAATACAGGGTCTTAATAAATGTGGCAGAAACGCCGAGCAATCAATAAACTCGTCGAAAATCGGTAGGGCGCCAAACAAGGACACGACATTAAAATAGCTTCCAGCTTTTTCATCAGAAGACAGCCCCGTAGATGGTACTGTTTGCCTTTTGGAACTTACCTTAAGAAGTACCGTCAAAATCTGTTAAGGTTAACACAAAACTGCAACTTTTTCATTTGCCGCTTCGTATAAGAATTAAGCGTAGGATTATTCATGAAACTATGACGGTTTTTGTCCCCTGGTGACAGGCAACCAACTTTACTTTTGATCACAGAACTTTCTACTGTAGCTCTAGCGTGAATTTTTGTCAATCTGTGTAACTGAAGATATGCAACAGTTTTAGATGACTTATTAAGTTCGTACGATTGATGCATGCCAATTTTCACACCGAATGATGCACATCCGATACCTCTAATCATTAATAAATACCTGGAGTTACTTGACGGAGGCGGCTCGTTTTCGGATTACAGGTATAAATCTAACTCGGACCTACCTCCCTATGAAGGAGTTGTCCTCGATACGCAGGTTGATTCATTAAGAATGGGAAATCCGGAAACTGCGAGATACTAACGTCATTGGGATAAAAATGCCTTACTATCAAAAGTTGATATTTTCTGAAATACATGGTGTTAAAAGTCGTAATTTTAATTCGTTTTTGTCATCATTCTGAAAATATATGGGTTAAAACTTCGCGTTGCTCATAAAGGGGCTACCACCAATTTCGTCGACATTTATATTAATAACTTATCACCCTGAATGTAACATCATATTTAATTCAAAATCTGAAAGAACAATCATTTCTACATAAATTACGCTCACCTAAGACAGCCCCTTCACGCATGGTCGACAACCTACAATTATCGTGACGAGTCCCGTGGAGAGCTGGTGAATAGACTGAACGTCAAGGAGCTCCAGGTGTCCCTAACACCAGATCCTGAGAGGTCGCCGTCCTAGAGTTACTCTCAACTCAACTTGCCAACTTTTGCTAATACCAACTCAAATCTCGAAGCAAAGAGGTCGAGGCACGCCGAGGTCCGAACTAATAAAGTTGAGGTGCGTCTCCAGAAGACATGCGAGTAGCTGTCTGTCTGTTATGGTCATTACATCGCCGCTTAATACTTCAAATAATACCGAAATATTATATTCTTGGTTTGGTGTAATTGTATTTCCAGCGGTCGCCCTCCCGGCTCAGGAGTCGTTAGAAACGTAAATCACAGTTCGCTTACAAGGGGGACCCGAATGATCGGACATTCACAAACCCCCGCACAAAGCCCCAGCTAAGTTCAAACCTAATTAAAACCTATAATGCAGGTCCTGGGCTATTTAGACCAATTGCATAATCGTACCGTCGAAAGGGGCCTGTGATCACCGGGGCTACCACCCGTACCGCGGGAGTCACGGGTCTGTTCATGTCAGGATCATCATCGTTGTTGTCGTTCATCGTTTCGCATTTTGCAAGACTGTTTCAGTGACCTAGATATAAAGAACAAAGTACAATGTAGACAAACTTAAGCTATTTGGAACATTGCTTAAATGTATATTATAATATCTCGCCCCAAAACATATTACTATAGGTGGTGCATTTGAACTAATTTCATTGCAATCATCTCCTGCAGTTGAATTCTTGAATAGAGTCCTTAAACTGTTCTCAGTTCTCTTTTACATAAATTTCTTATTTCTTTTGGACAGACCAAAAGGCCATGTTGTGACCTTCTGTGGAATTTTCGTTTTAAAATACTAAATAAGTTGCATAGTTAAATTGCGTTAGATTGAATCAAAAGGAAATATTGTGTTTTGTTTATGCGTACGTGACTTTTACTCAATTTCATTATCTTGCAGCTGCAGTTAGTTCATTGACTTTACCTTGAGACAAAATTTCTGCTGTAACATATTTTCTTGAAGTAGTTCGAAGTTTTCGTCGTGAAAAAGTTCTATCGGCCTATCGTGCTCACTGCTGCATAAAAAACGAGGCTGTGCGGAGGACTTTCGCAGAACACTCACGTAATGTATCGGGAGGGCAGAATCAAAATTTCTGGTTTGAAGTTAGTTAAAGTGTTTCTCCCCGCTTTACCAAATGCGGATATTAAATTTCTTCATACCGAAATAAATAGTTTTCAACGTTTTTGGTGATTTAGGTTTTGGGTCCAGTTTACACGTATGCGGGTTTATAAAAGTTTCCATACTACAAATGTAACTAAATGTAGGTTTTCTATCAAAAAGAATCTTATCGTAAAGACATGCCAGTTTACGAAAAAGAGTTTACGTAACGACATGCTAGATTTTTGGCGTTTATTAGAAATAATTCATCGTTACGACCCGCCGATTTTGGCGTTCATCGGAAACAATGATATGATGTGACCTTTACTCTTCGATTACATATCCTCTTCCGAAATACACCACAGTTTTCGACCTGGTACCTGCAGCCCTGCTGTTACACCGAAAGCGAATCCTTCAGGTATTTGTTGACGTATTTCAATAAATATGTGAACATTATCGAAATTAATAATGGCTTTAATTCCAAAGTTGTCGTCAACTTCTTTTGCATGTAACAATGTTTCCATTACTTTGATGCGAGTTGCCAATTTGAGTTTCAGTTTCAAGGCGAATCGCGCTGGAAGGCGGAAGCCATCCCATTCCATTCAGTGCTTTTCACGCCTCCTCAACCTATTTAATCTTACAGGCCTTCTTAATTGTATCAATAGTATTAGCATATTCATTCTGAAGTGGTAAAAATCTGTGTTGCCTATCACGTTTATCCCATTTGCTCGTGTTGTTTATGTAGTTTTCTCATAGGCGGTGCTCTGAAAAATTGCTTCCGTTTATTTATTTCAGGGAGTTCAGTCCCCCCACACTGCAATCCCATCCTACAGGAAAGGATTATTAAAAAGGAAGAACCGAAATAAAATAAACGTTGGAAATATTTTATTAAAACGTTTCCAATTGGTGTAATACATGTGACAGTAATTACGATCATCAAATATCTCTTAATGGTATTTATTAAAAAAAAAGTACTACATAGTTATTAGTACCAATATTTTATAAATAAATAATGATGTATATGTTTAAGGCACAGTTTCCAAATAAAAACAAACGTGTCAAATGAGTTCGGTTGCAGGTCCTTTCACAACATGACGTCGTTTCACAGCACAAAATTTTCCGCATAAGTAACTTACAACACAAAGTCAATTATACACTGTATTTACTAATGGAATGTAAAAAATATATAAAATATACTTAAGTTGACATTTACGATTTTATTAATAGCACCTGCGTATAATTGAAAAAAATTAATCTGTGCAAGTGCTTGTATGCAACTCAACAATTTTAAATAAAAAATTTCTACATTGTATAAAAATATAAACTAAAGTTGAAAAGCTAAAGTACCAATTGAAAATGACGCCTCTGTCGTAATAGCGGCTAATACAATAACAACTTACATTTGTACAGGTATAAATTAAGTAATAATCTAATTAAAATACATTTTAATTTCTGTTGCTTCCTTTTCTCTTCGCGTAGTCTTAAAAATGAGCAACTTGTGATTGATAAGGAGTTTCATGTGATAGTATTAAGAATCAATTTTTTAATGCTAACAATGAATAAATTACAGTTAGTTTCTTAAATACAAGTGCATTATTTGTTATTTAAGAGAGGCATTAGCAGGTAACGTTGCAGACCTTTGGACATTCATATACGGCTTCAGAGATGATCTTGTCGATTCCTAACAAAATATATATACATGTAGTAAGGAAATTATTTACAGTTAGTTATATATACATTAATCTTGCATTTAATTAATACACAAACATGGGTTCGAGCAATCTTAACACTTTTATTGTTCCCAAATAATCAGCATAAATATAATGCTTTTGAACTATGTACCACCCTTCCATTTTTTGTTTTCGAATACTATTTTCATTGTAGAATGTAAAATTTTTTAAAAAATACACTCATGAGCGAAAGTATTGCACATATTGAATTTGTTGCTTTTACTCCAAATTTTTCTTCTAAAGAAATAAAAGTTGTTATAGATTTATTATTATTATTATGTTCATTACTGACCACCTATCACTCGAATTGAAAAGTACTTATTGTTTAGTAACTTACTTTTTGTCACGACAGAAAAAGTACTTCTAATTCTGCTGCAATAGCAACCGACTGCGTACCAAAAAGTGACTTTAGCGACAAAAATAATAAAAATTCAGGTTTACCGATGTTTGAAAAAACATTTAACCATTCAATTTACATTAAACCCACAATTTAATTTTTACGCGCGATTATTTAAAGTGGTGGTTTTGATTAGAAAACAATAACGACAAAATTCATTAATTTTATATATAGATTGCTTGTTCGAAATATGCAATACCTGAGCTCATATGTGTGTTCTTAATTCCTACACATCTGTATGTTGCTGTAGTAGCCTCAAGTCGTAACAAAATTGGGAAAAGTTAATTAGCATATTATAGAATATCAGAATTTCTGAAACTTAAAATACAGTAGAACCTGCAAAAGTGACCACCTCTGAATATAAAAACCACTTGATTAGTTTTGACCATTTTTTCTTGGTCCCTACCAAAATCGATATACTTTAATTTATTTTATCTACGTCACAACCTATAATCAGCACATTAATTACTAAATAATTATGATGAATAAACAGAATTAAATCATTTTGTAAAAATACAATGTAATTTAAATGGTTTTGTTGTCAACACTCTACAAATAAAAAAATGAAACCCTATGCGTTTCTCTGTTGTAGTAACTTGTTTCGATTTCAAAATTAGGTTTGACGTTGATACAATACATTGTATGAGACACGATGTATGAAAGGCTTTTTATACTCCTTACATAAAGAAGCCTTACTTCACACACTTAATATCATGAACAACTATTATTTTGTGTAAAGTGACCGCGTGTCTATGTGGCGAATCACCATTACAGAATAATAAAATGAAAGTTTTTCATAGGAAATATCACTTTAATTTGACTATACGTGAACTATGTTATTTTTTATTGTAAATAATACATCAGATGATAGTACAATGTAGTTCTTAGAAATACCGTTAGGTAGTTTCCAAGTCTATCCTTCGTCACTGTGTTATATCCATCATTTTACATAAGTTTTTGTTTAGTAAAATAGTCAATGTTGCACTATCTAGAATGAATGAATTAGAGGCGGACTATTGACTCTAAAAACCTGCTGATACTAGAAATATGAAACACACATAAATATGTGTATCTATTTTGTATTACCAAAAAATACATCATCTCCCCAGGTGCATAACGCCCAGATGATTCTATATTTGCATATGAACTTCCGATAGTTGCCGATAGGTGGCGTTATACGTGTTAGGATTATTATAATATTTTTAGTTTCCTGTTATTTTTCACACACCTAACACTCAATTTAAAAATTAAAAGATTAATTCAATCCAAACTGAATAGTATAACTAAATAAAAAATCTATTTTTAGAATTATTGCGTTGTTCCGTCGTTGTTTCTGGTATTACGTATATGCATTCTGATTTTACAATACTACAATTTTTCTATAAATAGAACACTTTGAATAGGTCTCTTAGATGTTCACTTTAAGCAGGGTCTATCAGTTACGATCTGATTGTACCGTTATAATATTTTTAATCGATAATTAGTTTTCTAAAACTTCCTTCCATTCCAAATTCACTCGTTATAAGTTTTTGGCTTATCGGTTTGTATTTTTTGGTTGAATAACTTGCTTACTATCCTCCAAAAACCAGTTCCTGTGCTTAACAAATTTGCATTTTCCACGATCCTAAAAACGAACAATAAAAATTAACAAAATCTGTTTGATGGTGTACTTGATAGTTCTTCTATTGAACTATTTATCCCTCCGTGTTCAGCAGGAAATAGATCCTCATCAACTTTATCATATACTAGTTTGTACATTACTTGAAGTGGTTATAAGAATCTGAAAAAATTAAACAGTTATATATTTTATAGGGTTTGTCTGTTTACCAACCTATGTTTCTTAATTTTTCGGTGCACAGTACCGAAAAATGTTATTAAGCTAACCCTTCTACTATTTTTGGTGTGTTCATTTCCAATAAAACTTTTTATTCGTAAAGGATACGCCTTTTGAAGTGTTGTTAAATATTTTTTAATAAAACCACAGCGTAGCTTGAGGTTAATAGTTTAAAGGAGATATTCTTATAGTCAACTAGGAGTATCATCCAGCAACTTAACAAAGTTATCGTCTTCGTTTAGAAGTATATCGAGCATCATAAAAATCATTTTGCATAGTGTATCCAAATCACTTTCTTCAGGTACATTTGAACACTTGGCAAGCATATTCTTAGTCCACTAGGAGTTTTAGTTTTGGTAATGGAATTATTATTCAAAGACAAACTAAGTTATGTTATTAACAGAGTTTTATTAACATTACCCTTTGTTTAAAACACTGCTGGAGTTTTGACGAAAGCGGATCTCTGTTTTCAAAAAACTCAGGCAGGTAACATAGAACGAATGCTATAAAAATATTCAATCTTGTCTTTGGTTCTTTGCAGACTCCATTTGCATCCTCAAAAAAAAGTGACTAGGAGTTGTTCGTCTAAAACTTGACAATGTGCTGTTGGAACAAAATTATTTGGAATATTACCAATTCCAATGTTTAAGCACTGTTTCTCGATCCACTTTTGAATCTTCTATATCAGATTGCATCTATTAACGTCTTCGTGCAGTTCATCATTCACCAACACATTACGCTCAATAAGGTCGAAAAGTCATTGTCACTTGTTAGATGGTTACTGCCAAGATTGTTTGTTTAAGTAGATGTAGATGTTATATGTGTGAATTACTTTATTATAATTAAACATTACATTTTACACATAATCCCCTAATGTACCTACACCCTTGAGTAAATGTAAAGAAATACTAATAAAATTAATGATTCTTTTACGAGTTGTTTTGAAAGTTTTGTGTGTTGTTCCATTGTATTTTATCTTAAAATAGACTTTAAAAATAAATTTAAGACGATAATATCGTTCTCAATATCATTAAATTTTTGTATATAACTATAATTTTAAAAGGTCAGACCTTTTATTAATTGAGTCTCAACAAGTATGATAATAATAATCTTATATTTTAAGTAGATTAAACACTAGTATTAAATTATCATCTTTATATCGACAGACATAAATTTAAAGTTACAAAGTTTACTTTCTTACCTTTATCTTATAGTTCTTGCTCCATATGGTACTACGTCCTCGCGACAAAATAATAACCTTAACAAAAGTAAGCCCATGTCAATATGGCCCGTGTCGCTGAAACCGGTCGTATTTATAAATTTGTCACTAAATTCTTGACAACTAGAATAACAGTAACCAGTGATAATTGCATAATCATTATAGTCTGGCGGCGTTTACACTTACGAGGTAACTCGGATACGAGTGATACTCTATGCGATTTCGTATGTGTGTAAATAGGAAGCTCGTAGGCCGTATACGACTTAAGTTTCGAGTTGACGTTGAACCGAGTAGCGTTACGAGTGAAATAATATTATTCATTTAAAATGGCCGAAAATAAATTATCGCCGGAAGATCTCGACCAGTTTATTGATCTTTATTATAACATGAAGTGTTTATGGGATGTTAGATGTAAAGAATACCGTCTTACTGCTAGAAATAAACATGCTACAATGGCTGATATTTTGAACATATCACTGGAAATTGTAAAAAAAGATTAATAATTTGCGATCGACATTACAACCAAAGAAAGAAAAAGTTCTTTCGTCTCAAAGAACAGGTGAGTTTAATAAAATAAGTTTTCTTTTCAATTAATACCTATTTATTGTTGTTAGGAACTGGCACAGAAGATGTATATGAACCTTCACTACCGTGGTTTCCAGTAAAATGAGATTTTGGATGACGTTATTACGAGAAGACAATATGTTCTCAAAGAAAACTCTAAAGTAGTACATAGTAATAATATATTATTCATTTAATACTTTTCAGTATAATTAAATTTATATATGTGTGTGAAAATTTACTTGCCCTTCATTATAAAAGTAATCTGCAAACTCTTCACGAATTGATTTTGCTAACATGCTGTATTGTTACTACCTTGATGTTCAATATTTCTTATATTCGAGAGTTGACCTTCGTTTTCAAATGTCTTCAGATTTCCGGAGTTGTTCCTTTAAAAAGTTATGTAAAAGCACAAGCTGATAGTATCACTATCAGTAGTAATAAATGTTTAGGCATATTGGTCTTCTAAATATCACAAATCGAGCAGTAAAATTCCAAACGCATTTTCAATTATACAACGTGCACGACTTAAACGATAATTAAATACTTTCTGTTTGCATTCAGATTGGCATGAAGGAAATGGTTAGCAATACGTAACTTTAA
>JALBCR010003859.1:0-24043 GCA_030710515.1 Abscondita cerata | reverse complement strand
AATCATACTCTAAACGCATATTGACATTTTTATTTATAAGATGTGGTGTAAAAATCAAATACGTTGTAGAAAAAATCTATACGGCCAAGCAATTTGAAAAATTTGAATTAAACATTTCAGTATCGTCCAACAATAGTTAAAATGAATCTAACTGCTAAGCCGTTATACAAACGCTACCTCACGGAGGGTACGTCGGACAAAACGAGGTATCGCGCACAGTTCAATTCCTTAAGACTCTTTACAAAGCTAAAATGAAACTGCGTTTTTAGGAAAAAAAATGATTCACACAAAAGCTATAGACAATCAAATTCCGAACAACTTTTTCTGCCTGAACTTCTTTTTGTATAATTAATATTGGTGGAGATGTTGTTACAACAATTAGTGTCACGTAATTGTTATATGTCAGTAATTACAAAACAATAGTTTAAACAAAAAGTGGTGTATAATTGGGGTTCACAGACAACTTTTATTTGAAATAAAAATGTATAAAATAAAAATTTTTCTAAATATTTTAAAAATTCAAAATTTGTGTAGTTAACGGTCCTTTTGGCTGCGTAGATAATGCCCATGCTAAGTTCTAATCCGGTCTGGAGAAATTATAAATAAGCTCCATGAACAAAAGTTTCATAAAAATCGGACGGGTGGCGTTGTTGACATCTTGTTCACATACTGACGGACGACCGGCCTGCTAGCAATCGGACATACATTTTTTTTTACTTCATTAGAACGTACTCTAATTCGACGGAAAAGAGGTGTTAAAATTTTCGGTTCTGAAACTGTCGCATAACTCCCCATCTTATTTTTAAGATGTGGATTAAAATAGTGTTATGTGATATTCAAACCTAATTTAAATTTAAATTAATTTTTACAAAATTCTGTAAATATTTAAAGAACTTGAACTAAATTATTTATTTTTAATCTAAATATTTGTGTCCAGACCGACTTCAGTTGCTTGCGCACTTTCGACTCGAGAGGATCCGTAGGACAGGTTCGTGATTTTTCAAATGGATCGTGACAAAGTTATAGTTGCTAGTGCAAGTTACCTATTGATACATTTATTATCCAAAAAAAGAAGCCCAAGAAACGTCCTCAAAAAAGTAGATGGTGGATATCGTCGATTTTCCGGAGTCGCGATCTCTACAGCGAAACAAAGCTTTTGGGGGACTTGAGGGCCGATAACCTACATTTCAAGAGAATTTGACGTATGTCCCCATTAGATTTCGACACCATACTGAATTTGGTGGGGCCGAAAATTGCAAAGAAAGATACCACATTTCGAAAAGCAATCCCCATTGCAGAGAGGCTAGCAATTACCCTAAGGCACCTAGCTTCTGGGGATTCCTTTACGAGCTTGAGTTTTTTATTTAATGTTTCCAAGCAGACAATATCAACTATTGTTCCAGAAGTATGCGCATCTTAATTAAAGGTTTAAAAGAGTATGTGAAGGTAAGATCGTTATTTATTTTATGCATGTCCATTTATATAGTGATAATCAAATTATGTAAAACATAGTACAAAATAAAAGAATTTTTAATGCCATTGAAAATCACCATTCTCATCGTGCAGATTAGGTAATTGGATACTAGGATTATTGGTTGACGGTAGCACTCCTTGGGTGTCAATCTCTAGGTAGTGTGATTATGAGCTTTGGCTCAAAGATAGAGATTGCAAAACATTTTCTTGTGGGTTTGCAACCGATGGCCCACTTGTAGATGGCACAGGGACATAGGATGTTCGGTAGCTGTTGTCACTAGCTATTGAACTTGATCTCGAATAATCAGGTGGCGAGAATGGATAAAAGGATTGTGCTTGTGGCGCAAAACGGGAAGTATATGAACCACTTTCAGGTTTGAAAATGATTTCCCCAAATTATTTTTTTAGCATAGGCACAAGTTTGTTTGTCCATAGATCGGAGGACGTTTGTTATATACTCCCCTAGGCGTCATATTCGTCCTTCTTCGTGTTGAGCACAGTTTGGAGAGCAGTGTACGCTTGTCCTATTCTGGGATCTTCACCCCTAGCACTTTTCTGCACATTTTGGACTTTAGAGAAACGAACATCTTTTAATTTTCGTTGGAGGGGTGTTGGCATGTTATCCTCCGTCTGATCATCGTTATTAGATACCTCTTGGCTGTTGACAACATGCAAGGTACCTACATCAGTAGACCTACTTTCTTCATTATGTGACTCAGTCTCTTCTAAGCCTACATGCAAATGAAAACAGTAATAGGTCGTTTAAAAACTTTCGTTACCTACTGATTTAAGTACAACTTTATACGTGAATTCTAGTAATACTAATAATAAATAATAATAAGAATCATAGAAATAGTGTGCTATGTACCTAGTTATTTCACTGTTTATATATTTATACACAGCAGAAAATAGAATTTTCTCATTGTTTTGGCGCAATGGACGGGAGACACTGTTTTGTACAATGTCCTATAAATACCGGAAGTGATTACTTTAATTATAAATCATTCTTTAGCATTGTTCTTTTTGCCTTAGTACATGCAGATTACTGTTTTCTACGCTGATGTGGGCTGTCAACGTCGCATATCAGATAGCGGTGTCTTTCGAAACACGACTTTTTTTTAAAAGATGGAGAATGATGCTGCAAATTTTCCTAGCGCGTGCAGTGCAGTTGCAGGTAGAGTAATAAAACTTCCCTACGTCATCGTCGCGGACGACGCATTTCCTCTTAATACTCACATAATAAAGCCATATTCTGGACAACATACGAAAGGTTCAACCAAGCGTATTTTCAACTACAGATTATCAAGGGCGAAGCGTATAGTGGAGAATGCATTTGGAATAATTTCTTCTGTATTTCGAGTGTTAAGAAAGCCCATGCTACTAAAGCTATCGAAAGCCCAGATAATTGTCATGGCTTGTGTACATCTTCATAACTACTTACGAAAAGCTCTAATTCCAGGCAAATCTACTCTCCTTAAGGGATATTTGACAATGAAGAAAATGGACAGATTATCCCTGGATCATGGAGAAGCGAGGATACGACTTCACATCGTTTATAACATTAACAAACATTCCACGACGGTGAACCCAAGCTGCTCACGACATAAGGGATGAATTTGCGGCATATTTCATGACTGAAGAGAGCAAACTTTCGTGGCAAGTTAACTACCAGTGCTAATAGTGATGTAGATTAACATACTATGTTATCAGTTCTTCATTAAAATATGCTAATCAACTACTAAATTAAAATAAATAATGGTGTAAGAATCCGTAATTTTCGTACAATTTTTGCATGAAAATTATAAATTTGTACACAGAAAATCTCATAAGCAAAGCAATAATGTTATTATCAACCGAAAGCATGCAGGCGATAACAGTAGGTCGTGCTGAGGTACGCAACGTCACGCATTCCGAGAGATAGCTACGCGTATAAATACGAGAAGACGCTTGGCTTAGCTCTCAGTTCTCTCAGTTCTCTCTGTTCTTGCAGATTTTCCGAGATTCACCGTTCGCCGAGCCGTACCAGTGTTTTGCCGCATAAACTGTAATTTCAAGTCGCCGACACCGCTATTCCACCTGACCACGATTTTATTAAGAGTTTTACCGATTTTATTTTACCGTTTGCCGAGTTATTTTTATTTTTTTCATTTTTGTGCCGTCTTCCGAATTTGGGAATAATTTGCTTAGTTTAGTTTCAGCAGTTTGTTCGTTGGAGTCTGCAGGGCTACAATAAAATTTATTAGTAATCAGAATCCGTTACCGAAACGTATTATACCTCCGACACTGGTTTTAAACGTAGAGCGAGTTCTGGGGCTGAACCTGGTGTACCTATCACTGTCGAATACGTGGAGCTAAAACACACGCGGAAGGACCTGTGATCCCACTACACTGTGCCAAGTACGCTTGGTGTAAATTGAGCAAAAGGGCCTTGTACACCGTTCCTATTCTCTTGCACCGTGCCGAGTACGCTTAGTGCCAACTGAGCGAAAGGGCCGTGAGATAAAAGGACTGTGCTGATTACGTTTGGCGTCTGCTGAGCGGAAGAGCCGTCTTTACATTGCTAAGACCGTAACGTAGGGTGTGAATCCTGGGCTTAGTAATCTCCTATCCTATATCTGCACCGTTCACCGCAAGTTTCGTTCGTAAGGTTTCTATCTAGCGGAAAGAACTTTGCCTCCGTATTATCCGCTGGTTACACAACTTCTCAAACTGTAGTAGTAGCCATACAGAGACCGTATCCTCCGCTAAACAAACCGACCCGCGTAATTCAAGTGTGTTTATCAATCCTGCAAAGTTAAGCTCACTAAAGACACGGGCTAAAATTCAACCGATAAAACTCACCGGATTCAAGTATCCAAATAAAAATCATTATCAGCGGCTACTTGCATCCTCCTGCGTTAACATTAAACCACCGTCGTCTCCGAGAAATTTAAATAAACACCGTTTCAGGAATAATTACAACCCAACCACCTGGAAGGTTAAGCTGTATAGAACTTGCCACGGACCGAAACTCATACTGACCGTTACACCGCCCAAGAAAGCCGCATTCAAGGAAACAGGCCCTAGTGCGGAATGTAAATAAAAGAAAAACATTTGAACTGTTAATTTATATTTTATTTACGTATAATAAATAATAGTTAATTGGGATCGTAATAATCTATTCTTCGACTAAACTACCTGAGGGGCAAAACCGACTACAATGGGTTAATAACAATTATTAATGTCTTTTCACTTACCTATGTATTGATTGTCGATTTTGGCATATATTCGGTGTGCAAAAATCCAAAGGCTTTGAATACAAACCACAGAGGAGTTGAGTCGACATAATTAACTCCCGATCCAGTTTTTCTGGGAGTTGCAAGCTTCTGACGCACTTTTCCATATGTTGAAAGCAAGCTGGTGATTTTCTTCTTCATTCTGACATACCAATCTCTAGTTCTTCAGAAATGGCTAGCCATGCTTAATTTTTTAGGCATTACTTTATAAAATTTATGTCTGGGATCCCACGAAATAAGGTACTGTTCATATACATTTATAAATTTTAAACTGAGATCATTAGTCCATTCCATCGTTGACGAGCATGAACACTCAACTGATTCAATCAGTATCCGTCCGCATAGCTTGCGTTTACTTGTTGCAAGTTCCTTTGATGTACCGACACCGGGCAGATCCTCTCGAGGTCATGGCTCGCGCTGCTCGCATGGCTTGTCTCATGACTTGCCCTCAAGTCCACACTACTCAGAAGTCCTGCAACTATCGCGAGCACGAGCACGAGTATAAGTAATCTGGACGCACATTTAAAGTACCTAGAAAATTGGCTTAAGTTATTAAGCAATGTTTTGATTTAAATTGTAGATATAAAAAGAGAATTTGTCGTGGTTGTGGTAGATTTTGATTTTGTATTTATTTCTATTAAAATTATGATATTAAATATGCTATAAAATGTACAAATTCAAACATAAAACAAAAAGTATGCATTTTGAAAAAGTGTTACTACAGCGACAAAGCCCCAAGTTTTGTCTTTCATAAAACATTACGATTTACTTCAAAGATTTAACATTAAAAACTGTTTTAAAGGTACGTTTATAGAACATGGTTTAGCTATGACGCGCTGTTAGTATGTATGCCTCTTAAAAGTAAAATTTTATTGTTTTAATTTAGTCTATTTTATTTGTAGTATTAAATGCTAATGCGGCGTGCCATAAATATTCTCCCATTGTGCATAAGTACATTTTAAAAATAAAACCGTTTATATCTGTAATTATTTATTAATAACAAATAGTTTTGTATTGAAAGAATAAAGAAAGAACAACTCACCAGGCAATGAATTGACAAATTATGTGTAGTATATATAGTCACGTTATAGGATTTATGGCTAGTATTATACGCAAGCCTGATAACTAATATAATCCATAAATTACCGACAGCAAATGCATTTTAAACGAATTACATCCAATTAAATGATTATTAATTGTTAGTCTCTTTAATGACGTATTTAAAAACAAACCGAATGCAGCAGGTTTACCGAAACAGCATACAAAAATTCCATCTTCATCTGCGCACCTGGTTTTAGTAACGAGTAATCCAGATTAACCGAGTTGTTTCAACATTATTATCCGTACTTTATTAATGTCGCTTGTTAAATAAATTCCAAATTTAATAGTGATCAGTATTACGCGTACCCATCAAAAGAAAGACGAAAGATTGTAATCTTACCTCGCAGACGTCGTTAAATGCGGTTTTTTCTTAATTGATTGACAATATTTACCTTTTCAATTTGTGGAATCGAATGACCCAAAAATTCTTTATCTGTACAGTGTGATCGTTAAAGTTTTTGGAATGTCCGGAATGTTTTGTGACTTAAAAGCGGAGTACTTTTTGTGTAATAATTACTAGAACCGCACTTTTTTGTATCGATATTTGTTTATCTTGTTTTGTTACACAAACCTTGACAGGAAAATGAATACGTAGCTTGTTAGTCATTCCTTCTTATTCTATAGGTTTATTTTACTTCTTTTGTGAATCATACCTGATTATCTTGAGATAAATAAATTATCATGTACAAGAATCTAAGCAGTTATAAATCTTTTAGTGTTTAATATATTACACGTATCCGTAATAAAATACAGCTTGGGAAGCGAATTAATGATTTTAAAATGTTAACAGGAAAACATTATTAAAAATTAATTACAAAAATTCCCTGACAAATGGATGATACTGAATTTGCACTCGAACTTGTCAACGACACATTGCAATTTTGCTTTAACATAAAATACCACACTTGAAAACCAAACACGAATACTTGAATTAGTGAATGAATCTGCAATTTTATTATTGTCGGAGACTTGGAGGAATTAAAATCATTTTTGGAATTCGTGCGAAACTGTCTATTACCGCTATTACGAAGCAAGTTATATATTAGTTTTTACGAACTGACATCGGTAGCAAAGGTTAAAATTACAACAAAAATGTTTGGGGCATCGATTTTTGAGGATAACTATCTTATCGTATATTGAATTGCATTAAAAGTACTTATGTTAATTTTTACAATCCTGTGATGACGCCATACTATAAACGCAAAAATAATACCAACCAACTTAATTTATTTAATTGAAAAATTTTCGGTGTTCTGTTACAAATAACGAAAATTTGTTAATTAGTAAGGGATGTAAGGAAGTTACGTCTAGAGTAATACCTCTATACCTGGAACTGCCGGACTTTCTGGAATATTGGTCTCCAGACGAGCCTCAGTCTCATTTATAGCTCTCAGTAGGTTTAAGCGGCCACATCCCGGTAAACTGTGTCGGCTCACTGGCCAAACTAAATGAGAGGCAGTGGGAAATAACCTTCAACGGATGAATTTCATGACTTCCATAGTAAACTACAAAATGGCGTCTGTACCCAGAATTGGCGACCAAAACCAGCGTCTAACCTCAGAGAGGCGGCTTTAGAAAAACCTCACAGAATGTATAAAATATATACACCAAGCCGTTTAGCCAATGTGGAGCACTAAACTAACCTCCAGGGAATTTATGATATAGAGAAAGAAAGGAAATAGGCCCTCAGTTCTCAGCAGTCTTGGAGCTCCCTACCAAGGCAGCGCAGCCGGAAGAAAAGCAAAGAGGCAGAGGGTGCAAAGAATCCCTCGGTTCGGCCAGGCTGCTAATATGCACATACAACGTACAATCACTAAGAACAGACGAAAGATTGAAAGATCTTGAAAGTGAATTTGAGAAAATAAATTGGGACATAGTAGGTATCAGCGAAGTGAGAAGAAATGGAGAAAGATGTGTTAAGCTAAAATCTGGTCACATATTATTCTACAATAGTCAAGCAGAACTATGAGAATGAGGAGTTGGACTACTAATCAAAAAGTGATTGGCAGATAATATTATACATTACTAGCCTGAATTTTGACCTGTAACGTTTGACCTTAAGGTCATAGGTCAAAATTATGGATACAAAAGATGTTTGTCTTGTCAAGACAAACATATATAGGTAATAAAAAAATTAATTTTGAAGTTTGGGGAGAGTGGGTGTGGCCAGTCCCCCAGAGGGTTAAGTTTAAAGCCTTAAAACCCTCTATATACATATATATACGTAGAATTATATATGTTGTGATGTTTACCGCTTCCTAGGTTCAAGTTATTAATTAAAGTGGTCCCACGATGATATCCATGTAAATAAACCCGTATTTTGTAAATTTTATAGATATCGGAAGTGTTCGGAAATATTTCTAAAGCTGTTAGTATTTGAAGTCTTTTAGCCATGTTTCCGCGTCAAAATCAATTAATTATAATCTGTCAGCAGGTCCAAAGGTCAAATCCAGCACAAAATCCTAGAATAAACTAGAGTTAAGTAATAGTTTTTAGAGAAATAACGTCAAGGTCGCTGGTCTTGAAATTAAATAGGAAATTATTAATAAAATGTGCGTATGTGTTTTTAACGTAAAAGTAGTGTTCAAACGTGATTCAATGCAAAAAACAGTCCACGAAAGTAGAAAATCAAAATAATTAAGAAAGCCGCCAATGGTAACAAAGATTATGAAAATGCGAAAGTTCAACAGCCGATATCTCTGTGGCGCATCGAATCCATGCAAAACGCGTACAAAGGGAGAATAAGGAAATTAACTCCAAAATTGAAAAACAAAATTGCAGAAAGCTAGCCGATAAATGAGGGATTGAAGAAAAGTACCAATAGATGGCGGCACAAAAGGTAGTAAAACTGGGATAAAATTTGAATTTAAAATAAATAACTGATAAATAAAGGCGTAAACCGAGGCCAAGCTTTCTTCGTATCAGACCCTGCTGAAATAATGACTTCAAATTTATTAAAATTTAGAAATAGAAGGCGTGACGTCATGATAAAAATCAAACAAATAATTAAAATCAAAGTGACATGTACAAGTGAATACGAGTGCGCCAACAAATAAACGTTTTAATTAATTAAATCAAAAAATCACAAATACGTACACGATAAGGTGTTTGTCGCAATTTATAAACTAAGTGCTGTGCCACGAACTGTTATTAAAAAGCCGAGGGTTGGAAAAGAAGACCTCAAAAGGACAGCGTGTGCATAACATCCAACAGAATCCGGGTTGTAAAGAAGTAACCTGCAAAGCACAATACGACAGATCTCGAAAGAAAAATTAAGTCACATACCTGTATTGGTGACCAAAGATTAGTTAGTAATTATTGTAGTAGCTTGTAGTTTAGTTTTAAGTTCATCCATGTAGAAACAATTGTCGCAATACATTAAACCACTTGTTGTACGTAGGGGATAAGTTGCGTTATTCGATAACCACGTCGTCGAGAATGTTAAAGGCGCTGTTGCGAGATTTAAAATTAAAAGCGAAAATTTATTTAAAATTTATGTGCGCGAAAATAAAGAGTTTGTATTGTTGGTGACAGTGTGGTTTTAACTACTAGTAACATCGTGAAAGTTAGGTCAGATTAGTATTCTAAAAAGAGATAAATAATTATTATTCTTGGTATAAAGTACAGAAAAATTATTATTAAATTTGAAAAGAAAAATACGCACATACAAAGTACAGGGTTCGTCAGTAAAGCGGGAAAATTTAAAACCCCTGTTTCTATATAAGTTTTTATTTTAACCTAAATGTTTTGCAGTTTTCTCTTCAGTTAGACTCGCCATTTTATTTTTAAAATCACACTTGATAAATGTTCCATAACTTCGCTCCAATATCAACTATTCTGTTATGGCAGTTCGAACTCTATCAATGTTTTCTAGCGTTCTAACACTACTTGATGCTCCTTTATGTTTTAATGTGGACCCAGTTTCTTCAAACTTTGATACCCATAACTTAATTGCATGAACAGACGGTACCCATGACGCGGAATATTAAACCGATTGTAAATTAACCTTCTCACGGTTGTCGCCAAGTCACCATTTAACACAGAGAGGACAATGAGTACCTGACCATTGTTCAATCTTTATTTATTTATTCGTATGGTACATTATACAAATATTGTATTGCGATGTAAGTGTTATGTATGGTGCCCCAGAAGATCAGTATAAACTTGTATAGTGTGGTGACGAAACCGTGTGCAATAGTAGATTGGTTCGTCTTGGCAAAGCATTTACTTCAAGGTTTAGGAAAACCACTAAAACCTAAACATGCCAACCCTTACCCACCCTTGCATTCACATGTAATAATATTAATTAAGTGTGTAAACATTATAAAAGGTAAATAAGAACATAAATATAACAGTACAGCCATTGCATGACGACATATAATGGACCAGTCAAGCGCCAGTAACGACAATGACGAAAAAATAGTAGGTTAAAGAAATAGCAAAACAAAATAATGGAAAAACAGATAATCAAGACAAGAATACAAAACATTGCTGAACTTCAGATGTCCTTCAGAATTGTAAGCCATAACATTACTTCACCCGTTAAATTATGAATGTTTGGAAACCTCCTTTAAACTTTGTTCCATGTTAAATGACTGACAATTTATCATTAAATTTAGCACTCAAAACCAAACGTCAAATGAATAATAAATATTTTAAATTTTCCCGCTTCACTGACGAACCCTGTATTACTCGATTAAAGGAACCCTGAGATTTTAAAGAGTCGAGTTATTTGGATAATTTAAAATTTAATATTAAAATTTCTATAAAAATTGTTCATAAAGCTTATCGCATCATTGAAATATCATTATAAAAATATCATTGAAACATAACTAAAACTAATACAGATCTATGCACCCACCAGCGATTGTGATGATAAGAAAATCAAGATTTTATATAAAGAAATAACAATGTGTATACAGGAAAACCACACCCAATACAAGTTAATTGGAGATTTCAATGCTAAAGTAGGAAAAACGGAAGAAACTGAGATTTGTATAGGAAATTTTGGAATAAATGTCAGAAACAAAGAGAGCACACATTGATAAACTATCTAAAAACGTGAACAGTTATTTATAATGAATACATTTTTTCAAAAAGAAAGAATTGAAAGTGAACGTGGACTAGCCCTGGCGGACGTACTAAGAACGGAGTAGAGTTCATAATATTCTACCATAAACATATAGTTCAAAGATCTTTCTGTTTTCAACAATATTAATACTGGCAGCGATGACCGATTAGTTACATGCAAAGTAAATATAAATTCTAAATTAGGAAGAATTATTTATATTCAAACAATAAATAACTGTAAAGAAGGAATAACTGAAAACAAAGAAAAATTTAAAAGAAGAATTGAAAGTTCAAATAAAATGAAATGCCATAGATGAGCAAAGATAATTTAGAAGACAATAGTAAAAATTAACAAAACAATAAAAACTGTTGCTAACAAAATAAAAGGTATAAAGTCGAAAAAATTCAAGTAGATTAAGCAAAGACACCGCCGATATGACATGACGGCAAATGGTCAAAACTCCACTAAGACATACAACAAGTTTTACGTAGCTTAACAGAGAAATCAGAAAAGCAATCAAAAATGACTTACGAATATGGTACAAAAAGAAAATAGAAGAAGCATTCATTGAGGAAGGAAAAACTAAAGAATGGAAAAAGGCAAAGGATGTTGGTAGGGATATTATCACCTTAATAAGAAATGCGGAAGGTAATTTAATCAGTGACCAAAAATAAAACGATAGAGCAAACAGAGAAAATTCTATAAACAGCCTTATGACTCAGATTTAAGACAATACAGAATGTCACTATACTTCGGACTCGTAGAGGCATTGAAGTCGCTTGAACTATACACCATCTTAAATTCCCTACAAACCAGCTGCATAGATCACACATCTACAAATTTAATTAGAAATATTTATCAAAACGCAACACTGACAGTTAAAACACACAACGACAAACAAAGTAAAAATGAAAAGAAGTAAGACAGGGAGATAATATTTCGCCTAAATTGTCCACACTGCGTCTGGAAGATGTCTTTAAAAAGTTTCAATAAGGGAATAAATGTAGACGGAAACATGTTTAATCACTTGAGATTTGCAGATGATGTTCTACTAATCGCAGATAATGTCACGGATTTACAAGACATGATGAAAGAGTTACAATCAGGAGAGCTAAGATTAAGAATCAACATTAAAAGACAAACATTATAAGCAATGATGTTATTGAAAACGACAAATTGAACAATACAGTTATAGAAAAGTCGATAGCTACATATACTTGAGACAGAGAATCAGTCTAACAAAATCAAGTTATGAAGAAGAAATAAATCGAAGAATTAAACTAGGTCTTGACTTACGATGCAGAGGTATGGACATCGACGAAGAAAATAAACAAAAAATTATAGGTGGCACAAAGAGCGATAGAGGTCTATGTTGAGAGTATCGTTAAGAGACCATAAGACGAATGACTGGATAAGATCAACAACAAAGGTAGAGGACATAGTGGAAAAAATACTACAAGAAAAATGGCGATAGGCAGGACACGTGGCAAAGTTGGAAGACGACAGGTGGACAAATCTAGAGAGGGAAAAAAATCTAAAGACTAAAAAGAGTGACCAATTTCAACCGGATACAGAAAGCAAAAAGTAGGCAAGAATGGCATTACTAGGAGAGACCTACATCCAGAATGGATTGATATAGAGATCATGATGATGAGTTTTCCCAAAACTGGTGTCTTCTTATCTTAAGAAATCACACTTTTCAAATCATGTAAATATTTCTATTTTTTCTCAGTAATTGGTAAACGAGATTTTGTTATGCGCTGGAAAATTTACACCTGGAGCAATCAGTTTCGGTCTTGATAGAAGTTCATGATACTCATCACCAAAATCCAGCTAACATAGCGATCATGTTTTGATTTAGAATAGTCCTTGAAAAAATTATATGATAATCGAATCACTTCGGGTTTATCCTGGCTTCCCTAGAAGACTCAATATAATCACTGGTAACTCTACAAAAGTTGAAGCTGTTAGGTCACTTTCAACTTCAGTGAACCAAAAGCATGCGGCTTGTCGACTAGTAACATAGTAAAATTATGGCTTGACAATTTTGTTCTAAAATTGTATCCTTTCTCATTGTGACAGCTGCGTTGGTAAACTATCAAAAACTGCATTCATGAACAACTTTAGCATTGTTAGAAAATATTAACTCTGTTGTTTATTGGTCCTCCTTTTTTTATTTTGTTTGGATTTTGCTTCCATATAAAGTATTTCTACAGACTAGTATTACTTGTTCACGATTGGGAAACTTTATAAATACAGGAGTATTAGTGGAGTGTACTTTCTTGATCTTCTTTTGTTTTCAGCTTTCTTTTTATTTCTAGCCTTTTTTTTTAATTCTCCCACTGAACTGAAGTATTATTGTTTATATTATTATTATTTGTTTTTATTATTATTGTTTAGATTGTAGTGGTTTTTTAAACCTTGAATCAAATGATTTGCCAAGACGAACCACTCCATAATTACACTCAGTTTCATCATTACACTATACAGGTTTATACTGATCTTCTGTGATACCATACATAACACTTATGTCACAATACAATAATGAAAATAAATTACTGATTTATTTATTTCTATAATTTATTTTATCATTGTATTGACAAGCAACCCTCTCAAAAAGGAACAACCAGTCGCGTAAATAAAGAAAAAGATAAAGAAATTAATTATTTTATTTGCCTTCGAGATTAGAAGTATATATTAAAAATTCAGAAACCGAAAATAAAATAAAACTGGGGCATTGTATTTAAAATAATAAAGTTGGTATCCACTTCCGGTGTAACAGGAAGTGACACCGCCATGAAAATATTACCCATTTGTATAAAGTTACAAATTTTCAACTGAATCGGTTTTTTCGTTCTCATGCATCTCATGCTATCACGAGACACACCTTGTATTATAGAGTACCTCAAAAGCTTTCAGTTTTGTTCCAATTGTGATTTGATGTTTTGGGTCCTTTAGCTGTTTTAAATCGTAATTCTTTGTTGTCTTACTTTTTATAATTTTCTTCAGTTTTATGTAAATTTTAGCTACTAGTGGGAGGTGGTCAAACTTAGTGTCCGCGCTAGATTATGTTTTAACGAAATTTATAGAGTTCTTAAATCTTTTGATTTACTAGCATGAGATCTATCTGATATCTTACTACATGACCAGGTTTATCTAATGGAGATATCCAAGTATAGAGCCTTCTGTTCTGCATTTGTAATGACTAATTGATGTTCTTGTGAGAAAATGTTTAATCTATCTCTATCTTATTTCGCTTACCTATTCCGTATGTTCCAACCAACTCGCACTTCTCCTTTCCTATTTTGGCGTTAAAGTCGTTCATCACTATATTTAAATCTTTCTTTGGGAGTTTGTTAATAATGTCGAATAATTCATTGTAGAACAATTCCAGTTCTCTTCAGATTTATCATCTGTTGGAGCACAATATTGCATTTGATTGGTGTTGAGCTTATTGTAATTAAAATCAACTTTTGGAAATGGGGCTATAATTTTCAACGTACGGCTCATACCCTTTGAAATTATAAATCTGACGGTGTTTTGGTGCTTTCCGCTATCGTTGCCTGAATTATATACAGAATGTTCTGCAACTTTACTTTGTCCCGATCCAGGCCAACGCATTTTACTGACACCTAAAATATCAACCGATAATCTTCTCATTTCCTGGATGGCATTATGCAATTTTCCAGCTTCAAATAGTGTTTTCACGTTCCATGTAGATATAAATTTTCCGCCCAAAGATTCTTAGCAGTCTCTGCTCATTAAAGAGCTGCCGGGAACTGAGGTCCATATTTTGCAACTTTCCCTATAATTGATTTTACTAGGGAACATTGAACAACTAATGATGAATTTTGTTTGCCGCAGTTTTCTACGGACCCTTTCTCATAGGAAGGAAATTTGAAATAAACTCTACTTCAGTTTTAATGGTGACGTTTTGTTGTCCGCAAAAACTGCGGCAAAACAAAATTATTATTAACATAAGAAGATCATCTCACAAAATTGAACAGCTAGTTTTAGTCCGCCCCAGATATTTGATTTTCACGGTACCCATCATATCTGGTGAGCATTCTCTATTCGCCACCTTAGAGCGCCCGATGGGGACTAGCAATTCGCACACGGGTATTTTTCATACTAATATGTTACAATTTGAATAATACCTTGGATACGGTAATTACAAAAATACCTTTTGAGAATTATGCTGAAAAGTTAATAATAATAATAATAATATAATAATATTTATTAACCTTTGACATACAATAGTATTGGAGACGTCAACAATATAACAACATAATACAATGTAAATATACGTAATATAAAATATAAAAATAAAATTTATATATGTTAGTAAATATAGAAGTAGTCGTGTAAATTACTTTAAACATCTAATTATATAATTCTATTATTAAAAAGTCATCTAATGAATAAAAACTATGTTCCATTAGAAACTTGTTTACCTTCTGGTTAAATATTACAGGTGATTTACTATTTTTAATATGATTGGGTAAGTGATTATAAATTTTCACACCTATACAATCCGGCGCTGTCAATGATATTTTGTATTTTCTATATGGTAATTTGAGTTCTTTATTTTTTCTTGTTTGTCTACCATGTACATCAAACCTGTTACAAATCTGCTTTTATTTTTAAAAATGTAATTGCTCAGTTCAAGAATCACCAAACATGGAAGTGGTAGAATTCTATATTCTATAAAGATGTTTCTGCAAGTTTGTGAAGGGGAACTCCTGCAATATCCTTATCACACGTTTCTGAGCTAGAAAGACATTTATTACACTGGAAGAAGTGCCCCACAGACAGAGTCCGTATCTAAGTCTAGACTCGATAATCGCATTGTATACCATGATTAGCTGACGTTGCCCAAAACCGATCTTAAATTCCTAAATAGAAATGTTAAAGAATTTATTTCGATACCAACTCACTACAATGTTTATTAAAGTTTAGATGTTTATCGAAATAAACTCAAGAAATTTTGTATTCTCTACATTTGACACGCTAGAAGAACTAATATTGACATCTAGTTATGAATCTTTATCTTCCTTCAATAATAAAATTCAAACTGTAAAAATATAGACTAATAACATAATAAACTCCATCGATAGAAACAAAGCCATGTGTTGGAAATATGGCAGCATTATGGTTTCATTTTTTTCAACCAATTGCTTGTATTCGTTCTTATACTTTGCTGGTACTATTGAAGCAAGAGCTTTTTCAACCTTAATTAAAATAAAATTTTAATCAACAAACAAAAATAAATAAACAATAAATAATTCCACAGCAAAGATGCCTATTGATTTGATCCTTTATTTTTGAGGTCCACCAAATAGGTTTTTTGTATTTATTCAATATGAAATAAAATTATATATGAATCACGGGAGTTATTTTGGTGGTAATAACCTCGGATTAACTACATAATAACAAACTATTTGATACCTGGCATTTCATTAGAAATCATTAGAGTGTAGTTGGTTCTGTTATAGATACGCATAACGTATAATGTCTCTGATGCAGTGGCGTAACTAACGATGGAGTAAAGGGGGCAAGTGCCCCGGGTCCATGGGGTCAAGGCCCAGGCCGTGCACTCTTTATTGTAACTTGGACTAAATGAAATTGCAATTTTTTTAATAATACCTAATTTGAAAAAAAACAATAGGTACAATATGGAAGATATGTGAAAGTAAAAATTAATGATTGTAAACAGCATTGGGGTGAAATTCAAATGAACACAGTACGATATAAACAATGGAGTTTGTGTTTGTTTGAAATCTCAGATTTGAAATCCGAGAATTATAAAAATGCACACTCGCACCGAGCTAGTCATAACATAAGATGAATTCTCGGATTTTGCTTGCTTGAGGTTTCTTCATTTAGTTAGTCAGTTTGTTACGGACTCTTCATAAAAGTGGTTAAAAATCGAGATCAAAACGCTAATTTCGCCTGTTGATTGTAAGAATAGCAAACATTCGGCTGATACTAACGTTTGAAATAATTGCGTTAGTATTAACAAGCGAAGACGAACATTTCATCATGAAATATGGTCCATGTCGATCTGATGGTCCGTTTCCAAAAAACACTAATGGGCGTTGTTTTGCATCAGCTTATTACTTTGTAACAACTAAATCATCGTACATAGGCGTAAAAGTAAAGATAGATAATGCATTACCTATAAGGAAAGAAGGAGAAAAAGCATAGTGGTAGCGAAAATGGGGTCGTTTAAAGACAAACTATTAGTTTTAAAAATAAATACAAATTAAGGGAAACCGATTTTCATAGACAGCGATTTAACAAAAAGAACAGCAGATCCAGGCGGTAATCAGAAAAAGGCAAGAGAAGAGAAGGAAAAGGGAAATACTGTAAAAATAGGCTATAAAACTCTAACGATAAATGGAATAAAATACGAAGCAACGAAGGAAGGGAATTTAGCAGCAAAAACTAACAGAGGAAAACAAATGGGTGGGTAATTCGGAAACGGACACGGCAACGAACAATAATATGCAAATTAACAAACTAGAGGGTAAAATATGGAAAATAGCAACATGGAATATTAATAGCATAAATGGAAAAGAAATAGAATTAGAGGAAGAATTCGAAAAAACGGGGTAGATATATTAGGAATGACGGAAACAAAGAAAAGGGAAAAGGCTTAGGAAAACTTAAAAACGGCAATATAATAATACACAGCGGAGTAGAAAAAGAAACAAGAGCAGCAGCAGGAGTAGGATGCATAATTAGGAAAGAATTAGATGATCAAATTAAAAACTGGGAAGCGTATAATGAGCGCATATTGTCAGTAGAATTCTTAGAAAACGTAACAAAGATTAACAAGACAGTAGTGGTGATATACGGACCAAATGAAGACGACAAGAAAGAGAACAAAGATAAATTCTGGAACGATCTAACAGAAATAATAGGACAAGCAAAGGGAATTATATATTATAGGAGACTTTAATAGCAGAGTGGGTAAAACCGATGAGAAATATAAAGCGGTACTGGGAAAGTATGGAGAAGTAAATAGAAACAATAACGGAAGAAGAATGTTAGACTTTTGCATTGTAAATGATTTAATAATATCAAATACATTATTTGCACATAAAGAAATTCACAAATTTACAAGAGAGATGAGAAGCAGAAACGAAAATCATTAATTGACTACATACTAATAGAAAGAAAAATCGAAGGATGATAATGGATTCTAGAGTGAAAAGAGGTTCAGAAATTGGCAGCGATCACTATATGGTAGTGGCTAAAATTAGAGAAAGTATACAAGAGAAGAAACAGAAGGCTAATAAAGAAAATAACGAATTGGTACAGTTTGAATCAATCAAACATTATAAACTAAGAGATAGGGAAGTAGCCGATAAATATGAAGAAACTATAAGCAAGAAACTTGAAGGATATGAAAAGGAAATTAAAGAAAGAAACGTGGAAAACAGTTGGGAATACTGCAAAACATAATAATAACTACAGCCGAAGAAATATGCGGGATAGCACGGAAAATAAATAACAAAAACAAACATCATGGTGGACAGAAGAAATTAAGACACAAATTAAGAAAAAGAAAGAAACATGGAGAAGTTACTTATCGGACAAGACAGGAGAAAAATACAGAAGATACAAGAAAGAACGAGAAACGACTAAACAAATGATCAAAATCGCGAAACAAGAGCAATGGAAAACATTTGGAGAAAAATGGAAAAGACTCAAAAGGAAACCAAAACTCTTTATAAAACATTGAAATCGTTAAGAAAAGAGAACGCACTGAACACAAAAACAATAAAAAGCAAAGGCGGAAAATTATAACAGAAGACGAAAAGATAATGGAAAGATGGAAAGAACATTTTGAAGAATTACTAAATAATACACAAATAGAAAAAGAAATGAAAATCGACAAGCTAGAAAGAGAAACAGAAGAACAACCAATAAGAATGGAAGAACTTGAAGAAGTAATAAAGAGCTAAAATACGGAAAACCCCTGGATGCGACAGAATAACGGCAGAAATGATAAAGAATATAGGACAACGGGGAAGAGATGCACTATTAAGCATATACAACACAGTGTGGAGAGAAGAAGAAATACCAGTGGAGTGGACTACATCGCTAATCGTACCAATACACAAAAGGGAGATGTAAAAGAATGTAATAACTATAGAGGAATAACTTTACTCAATATATGTATGAAAATTTTAGAAAAATAATAGAAAAAGAATCAGGAAGGTAATCGAAGAGACAATGGAAGAAGAACAAAGTGGATTCAGACGAGGACGAAGCGCACAGGATCACATATTCACAATAAAACAAATCACCGAAAAAGCACGAAAAGAAAACGGATGATTTATTTGGCATTCTTGGATTTAGAAAGCATTCGATTCGGTACCCAGAAACGCAATATGGAGACTAATGAAAGAAAGACATGTAAATACAAAACTTATAAGACTAACTCAAGCAATATACAAACATAACCGGAACGCAATTATAAGGGACAACAAAATATCGGAAACGTTTAGAACAAATATGGGATTAAGACAAGGGGTAGTCTAAGCCCACTGCTTTTTATACTATTCATGGATGAAATAATTAAAAATTGTAAAAAGAAAACAAAAAGATGACAATTGGATATCTGAATTTACAAAGAATTAATGTATCTGAAGGATTATACGCGGATGATGTGGTACTGATTGCGGAAATGAAAAAATTTACAAACAAATTTAAATATATGGAATTCAGTTTTGAAAGAGAACAGAATGAAGGTTAATAAAAGTAAAACAAAAGTAATGGTAATTGGAGAAGAAAATGTGAAAACGAAGATAGAGATTGACGGAGAAAGAATTGAACAAATGGATCACTTTCAATATCTTGGAGAAATTCTGGACGAGAAAGGATCACAGGAAGCAAATATTAATAATAGAATTAAGAAGGCAAATGGGTTGTTTTACGCACTAAAACAAAATTTTTAAATAAGAGAGAAGTATCGATCGAAACCAAAACAAAATATTTAAAACCATTTATAGACCAATACTAACTTACGGCAGCGAGTCATGGGTACTCACAGAGCAAGAGAAAAGCAAAATACAAGCAACCGAAATGAGATACTTACGAAAAATAAAAGGTATAACGAGAAGAGATAGAATAAGAAACACAGACATAAGAAAGGAACTGGAGGTAGAAAGCATACTAACACACATAGAGAAGAAGCAACTGTCGTGGTGGGGTCACCTAGTCAGAATCAACGACAAAACACCAGTAAAACAAATTTGGAAGACAAGAATAATGAAAAATAGAAAAAGAGGAAGACCAAGAAAACATGGAATGGGGAAGTAGGAAGAATACTAGAAGAAAAAGGAAAACATGGAGAGAAGCAGAAGAGATGGCATACAACAAGAAGGAATGGAAGAAATTTATAAACGTAGAATAGAAATTAATCTAATAAAATGTAAATAATTGTACAATCCGACACCGAAAGGTAGAAGGATTTTCTGATAATATATATATATAACAACTAAATCAGAATTAAACATTGAAAGATCATGGTTGTGTTATTCTCCAACATTCGACAAATGTTATTTCCAACCATGCGGTCTTTTGGCGACAGAAATTTTCGACATCAGGAATAGTCAGTAACGGTTTTGCGACTGGAAACATACAGGAGAAGGAATTGAAAGACTCGAAAATCAAATTCGACAAGAAGAAAGTTACTAGAGGCAGGTCTTCGATCGGGTTATTAATGCGATTATAACCTTGTCAATAGAAAACATTGCTTTAAGAGGTCATAGAGAAGGCGAAAATAGTGAACAGAGGAAAATTTATCGAAATTATAGAACTGCTCAGCAGATATGATTCTGTACTTTCTGAATTACCTGTAAACCTAAAGCCATACTGTCAAGTATTTAAGTCCGCAAATACAGAATGAAATTATTTCGCTTATAGCAGAAAAAATTAAATATGATATTTTAGTTATATTACAAATTCAACCCACGATATACCAAAAATTGATCAGCAAAGTCGTGTGTACCGCTACGTTAATATTGAGTGTGACAAAAATGAAGTACCTATATATCAATATTAATTCATGAAAGCTTTGTTGGGTTTAAAGAAATGCAAGGTCAAAGTAGTGCAGAAATGGAAGAAGAAGTTTACACAAATTTTGAATAAAATAAGGTCGATATAGACAAACTCAGAAGCATTGGATTTGATGGTGCAGCTAACAAGAGTGGTGCTTATTCCGGGCTTCAAGCTCGCATAAAACGTGTTCAACATCGGGCTACATACAGTGTGTCCGTAAAGCCCCGGAACATGCGATTATTTCGAAAACGGTATTTTTTTTTAAAAAACGCTGAAAGACGTCAACTTTTTAATTTTTCTAGCAATTTTTTAGCCTACTTAGTTGTTCCAAAATTTGCTGCATGGCGGAGCAAGTCAGGTTTTTTTTAAATTACAACCCCTGTTTTTATTACATTTTGGAGAGCTACCATTGTCCTGAGTACAATGATGTGCCACATGTGGGGGTTACATAAGAAATTTTTGAAAAACAGGTTTTTGGTATTTTGTTGAATTTAAACAAATCGACTTCCACTTACATTTGCACTTACACTGGAACTTGCACTTACTGTTTTTGAGAAGCCAATCAGAGTAGTTGCTCAAAGTGGCCACCGTTAACTGTTTTACAGTAGGCCAGCCTATCCACAAATGAGCGTTGTACGTTTGCTAGTACCGCTGGAGTGATCATCTGGATCTCAGCTTAAATGCGGTGTCTTAGATGGTCCAAATTTTGAGGTCTGTTTACATAGACCCGGTTTTTAAGATGTCCCCCATAAAAAGAAGTCTAAAGGGGTCAATCGGGCGATCTCGCTGGCCACTCGATTTGACCCCTTCGACCTATCCAGCGATTGGGGAACACCTGATATAAATAATCCCTTACTGACAATTCATAGTGTGGGTGGTACCCCGTCTTGCTGAAACCAAATCTGAGGATCAATTTCACCTGGCTGCGGCTCTGAAAGCGTTGAATAAGAGCAGGGACCACCTCATTTTGCAGTAGTTCTGGGTAACGTTGTCCATTTAGGTTCCCATCAATAAAAAACGGTCCTATGATCGTATTTCTAACAATGCCCGCCCAAATATTGACCTTTGTGGATATTGGGTATGTCCTTCTTCCACCCAATGTGTATTTAGATCCGACCAATATCGACAGTTGTGTCGGTTTATCATGCCATTCAATGTAAAGATGCCTCGTCAGAAAAAACAATGTTGTGAGCAAAATTCGGCTATGGATTATTACAAAGTTCTTGCATCGTTTCACAAAATTCACTTCGCAGATCGAAGTCGTCGTCTGACTAATTTTACCTTTGTAAGGGTGAAATTTGTTTTTACGAAGAATTTTATGCACTGACGTTTTAGATATGCCCAGATCCCTGCCCATTTGGCGACATGTCGATTGGTGTTTATCCTGAATTGCCAACAAAACGTTCAATTGATCATCCTCGGACAAAGATGGTCGACCTGATCTTGGCAAATCTTTTACTTCACCATAAATCTCAAATTTTTGCAGCAATCTGCTTACCGTTGATTTTGATATCTGCCTATCGGGATGCGTTTGATTAAACAGCGTGCGAACCTGATCAAGAGTTCTTCTCCGATCACCGTAACCGACCATCATAAGGATTTGTATCCTATCGGTGTCGCTAAGACGATTAGCCATTTCAAAATTATTTGCCAACAAATTTAACTATTCAAGTGATGTTTTTGAAATATGATTGACATTAAAAATTAACCAGTAAACTTCAAAGTGACAGTAAGTGCAACAAGTCGATTTTGTTAAGGTTTGGCAAAATACCAAAATCTCATTCGGCGACAAAACCTGTTTTTCTAAAAAATTTCTTATGTAACCCCCCACATGTGGCACATCATTGTACTCAGGACAATAGTAGCTCTACAAAAATGTAATAAAAACAGGGGTTGTAATTTTAAAAACCTGACTTTGATTGTGGCTCCGCCATGCGGCAAATTTTGGAACAACTAAGTAGACTAAAAATTGCTAGAAAAATAAAAAAGTTGACGTGTTGTGTTTCAGCGTTTAAAAAAATACCTTTTTCGAAATAATCACATGTTCCGGAGACTTTACGGACACACTGTATATGCATTGTGCGAGCTGCACTGTAGTATTTGAGGCAAAAATTTATGAAATTTGAATTTGTTTTTCACTTATTATGCCAAAAATATTTTCTCAATGATTGAAGAAAAGTTACAATCTTGCTGCCTTTAACCCTGTTTAAAAATATGAGAAAGATCTTTCGTTAGACTTGGTCAATGAAATTCTACAATTAAAGGCGACTTTTCAAAAAAAAATATCGGAACTGGAATCTATATAGTATAATTGAAGTAAATTTTAATAACTGAAACCATCTACTGCATCAAATTTTTCGAATATTTGTAGTTTGCATTCATTTTTAACCACACCTGTTACTGTAGCGTCCTCAAAAAGATTATTTTCTAAATTCGTAGCACACTGTTGCAGTACCGTTATCAAGTTTGGCAATAATCTCAATTCAATAAAGTAGAGCCAAAATCTCAATAGTTCTTGCAAATAAAAATCAAGAAGGTACCTATAATTATGTAATTATGTATCTATATTATGTATCAATAATAATCATTGTATTAAAAAATAATATAATATACTTATGTAATAATTTAAACTGTTTTGTCATACGTATTGATAAGCGTAAGCGTGAGGGGCCCCTGGCTTTGAGCCCCGGGCCTTCAATTTGAAGTTACGCCACTGCTTTTGATGGTTTCTAAAGAAAATGAAATGCTATGTGTCAGATCGTTCGTTATGTTGTATTTGTAATTAAACGAAAATCTCTTGCTAATTACAGCAAAGTAGAGCAACATTGTCTTTATAAAGAAAGGCTTTATTAGTTACAAAATGTTTTGATTTGCTGAAGTGTTCACTCTTGTCTCCCTCAACCCTAATCTTTATATTAAACATTTGACTGCAAATTTGTTAAATCGACGTTGTTTTCCATTATAGTAGTTTCTTTCCATAGTAAATCTGTTTTTAAAACGTGAGTTCATTTTTATCACAACAAAGCAATTTTCTAAACATGTTGGTTTG
>JALBCR010003858.1:0-38337 GCA_030710515.1 Abscondita cerata | reverse complement strand
TTACAATAAGCGGGCATAATGATTACGCCCGCTAATTCCTACTAATGCTGACAAAAAATAAAACACAGCAATTTAGAAATCTTTTTAATGCTCATAAGTAAGCTCATTTTTGATCCTTAAAATTAAAAATACAATTGGAAAATGATCCATTAAATTGATATTGCCTTCAAGCGAAGAGTTCTCAGGTCTAGTGAACGAAGACATATTCACAACATTGTTGGAGCCGTTCCGGCAATCATCCTGGCAATTTTGTTCTTGGACGCGATACTATCTTCTATGTACCCAGATGCCACTGCATCACTCTTCCATTTACTATGTCTCTTTAATGTCAACATGTCAGCACCAGCATCCACCAGCAGAGTTGCCGATGTACGGCGCAGGCAATGTCCTGTGTACTCTCTCGCATCTGCATAACCCAGATACTTTTCCACTTTTGAAGGTATACTCCCGAACGTGTTTTTGACAACTGGTTGGGCCGTACATCTCCCATTCCGGTAGCACAAGAAAAAGGGCCGCTCCTTTAGTCCTTTTGGACGCAATGCTGCATATTTCCTATATATTTGCAAGGCACTCATTTCGTTTTCCTCGACAATATTAAAACTTTTTGAACCGCCAGTCTTTGTGTATTGAATTTTTATCACTACAACGGCTCCTCGGTCGTCTATATTGTCTATAGTTAACCTTACCAACTCGTCCCTTCGCAATCCACCGAACACGCCCATCACCAGAACAACCTATAACATAATCATCAACATCATTCAATTAAATGTAAAATTCATGGCGTGTTTTCCAGAAGGTACATGTCGTTTGAAGCATCCTTGAAAAATTTTAAGACGTCTTCGCGTGTTAAAATTTTAGACTTTCTCGGAATGTATCCTTTTGAAGTTTGCTTCAGGAATGCCTCCAGCCGGTTGAACTTTCCTATGTCTAGTTTGTTGTATACTAATAATGTGGCCTTCAACATGGAGTATTTAGACCATAAGGAATTCGGGGTAAATAATTCTAAAACTAAAACTAAAAATATATACCATTAATACGATTAATAAAAAATCAACTAAAAATATATACCAATTCCTGGAAATACCCCATTAAAACTGTTTCACTGACAGTTGTGACAGAATTTTCTTTTTCCAGTCTTCAAATTTCTGGAGCTCTCTTTCGTACAGTGGCCGTGACTTTATGGAAGCAACTCCCCATCAGCTTTTAACGCTCTTTCGTACACTTTTTCCGAAATTTCGCTGTCCATCTCACGCGAGTTTTTATAATTTTATTTTAAAATAAATAAATAAATTGTCATAGATACAAAACAAAGTACACAGACAAAGCGGCCGCGTTCCATTCACATGAAATGTTTGCAAGTATTTTATCAATGAATTTTCATATTTCAAGTGGAAATGAAAACGTTATATGAACCGCGGGCATTATAGGTGTTCATAAAACTCGGGCTATTGCCCTCGAATATAAACATATTGATTATGCCCTTGATTCATAAATAACTATTGATAATCTCTATTTGACATATCGTTACCTTAGAGTTACACTGTTGTATGTGATATAACCTTTATACTGAATTATTACGAAAAGAAAATTAGTATATCTGTCAAACATGTACTAATGCAAAAATGTTGAATATGTTACCAATTAATACAGTAGTAGGTATAAACAAAGATGGTTTTATGATTAAAAAATTAAATATAGTAATTGGGTTATTTAAAAAAACACATACAACTTTGTTATATATACCACTGTGTACATTTATTTGGAAAAAGTAGGTACATACAACTTTGTAGCAAAAACTATAATCCCAAAAACTAAAATCAAATTGTAATTCTAAGTAGGTCAATAAACAGAATAATAGAAAACAAGATTTTAAAACATAGAAAACAAAACAGTACAAGCGTATTACATTTTTGGTAATATTGTCTCAAAGTTCATTTTGTCGACCAATGGCATCCATGCGTACACGCTTTTGATCATTTTAACTTTGTCAGCTGACATACCCTTCTTATAACTTGAAACTTTTGGTATTTTTATTTCATTATTCACACCTGATCTAGTTGTTTGTAATGATCTAATCGAAACTTTTGTCCAATTGATGACTGATGTGATTCTTTTGTACTCGATAACAGTGAAAAGTTATGTGAATCTCAAGGCACTTACTTTTGAAAAGGGATCACTTTATAATTAAACCCAGACGTGCATGACTTATAATCTTTGAAATCAGCTGTTTTCATCTGTATAACCTTGTATAGTCTAGGTGAATTTTAACTTTTAAAAGAAGTCGTAAAAGCGAAACAGGTGAGAAGTATTCTGCTATGTTTAAAACTCTCCCCCCAATGCAACTATGCACACAGTCTATCTCCTAAACATAAGAATGTCCAGGTGTTAAAACTTCATTGTTATAAATTCGACTGTTGAGTTTTTGATTTAGGAAAACGCAATGGCGTAGGACATCAGCGAATTGCGATTTTGTGGTACACAGCTATCACCCAAAGTATTAGTTTCTTTAAATTCTTATTGTTTGCAAAAACAGCTTTCAAAATTTTGATCAATGCACTTGCTAGGTCATTGCCAGTTCTGCCCATTCATATTTCATGCCACCCAGCATAGTAAACTTGTTTTGTGGTAGATAATATTGCGGTTAAATTATATTCATTGAGTTTGCTCTTGCAGTAAAAATTACTGATTTCTGCTTTGAGGCAAGGTAGAACATTTTGCAAATCAAACACCAAAATGTAGAACTGTAGTTTTCTCGTCTCTTCTTTTTCATCTCTTGTTGCATTTTTTTCTTTAAATGGTTTTCTATATTCCTGCTTTTTCATCGGTAAGTACATTTTCAATTTTATTCATCTTGACTTCTTCACATAAGGCTTTCTTTGGCTCATGAAAGAATCAATCATATTCATTGCAGAATATTTTTCTATAATATGATTCTTTTAAAGGCTGCTTATTAGCTTGTTCACAAAACTCAACATAGAGACTATACATTTTCTTGATATTCAGATTAGGGATCTAAGTAATGCCTTTGTGTATTGGCCCGGCAGTAATGGGAGTCGATCTTATGGAAAGATTCTATATGCTGTTTTACAAAATTGACATCGTCCTGAGGTATTTTATGCTTCGTGTATTTTCCTTGTTTTGGAACGTCTGGTATATTTAAAATATCTATTTTAGAATGTGTCGTATAAATTGGGGTTTGACCGATATCTAATGTACCTAGATAAAAGTTTTTGCATACTTGAATTTGTCTGCTTCCAGTTTGCAAAAATATGCAAAGGTTTTGTTTCTTCTACTGTTTGTATCAGTTTGTTTTGTTGTTTCTACGCCGTTCTACAGTAAAGTTTTTTAGTAAAACTTTACAGTAAATTTTTAGCGTGGTTATTCAGGGTATAATAATGATAAAAATGGTTTATCTTTCATCTTCTAAGATAACTGTTTGGCATTTATACAGACACCTCATCCAACAGTACCTTACAGACTTTATTTTCTTAGCTGGAATCACCTTTTTTCTTACAGATATATAGTCTTTGCCTGTGGCATGTGCTTCTTTCTTAATACTGCATCTCCACGCTGCGGGATTTCTTTGTCTTACGCGTCAATGATTTAGTAGGTACCTCAGTTTCAGGAACTCTAGTTTCAACATTGATACCAGTGTCTGCACTATGTCTATCAATCATCATTACAACTTTCAACAGATTCATTTGATTCATTATAAGAATTAGAAGGAACGTAATCTGCATCCTTCTCTGAATCATTTCCATGACAATCTGTTATATTTTCTACTACGTTTCGTTTACTTAATATTCTTTTTCTAAAATATAACAAACATGTCTTACAATCCTACTTATATCAATAATGAATTTACCTTAACTCGATCAACGGAATATTATTTTCAGACTCTGAATCGCTTGAATTGTTAGCATTTCGTCCAAAAACACCTTGAATTTTTCAAATAAAAAATAAATTCAAAATAATTTAACTGAATTTTTCATCTAATCTCAATTTCCTTACATAATGCTTACCTTCAGATCACAAAAACTAACAGACAATGTGTAAGACTCTTCTTCTACCAGTGCCTGTTATTCACTGGCAGTATTATATACCCTATTTTATATTCTTAGAGCTTTTGATCCGACATGACGGTACTACCCACCATGAAATTTTGTTTTGCATCCATCGTTCAAAGTTGTATCTAGTATCAGTGGAATAGGTAATCTATAGAATTGTAGTGTTACAGAGTTGTATGGGCACATATAACTTCGCGTGTCTAAAATAACCGCTTCATACAGATACAACTTTGTAGTTTTGGTTGTCTATTCTACAAGATATTACTTACACTTTTATAACTCTGTGAGTACGAACTCTTTTCTACATACAACTTTGTAATACTGAAAACTCAAATATGACAAAATGCGACATACAACAGTGTAACTCCAAGGTGACGATATGTTCGAATGATAATATTATGAATCGGTAGAGACATCTTAGAAAATGATCTGAATCTATTTTCGGCATAGACTTTAGTACACAACTGAAAAATGAAATAAACTGTCGAACAAGTTGAAAGAGGAATGTCATTTAAAACTGCTAGCAGAATGAATGGTATTCCACGTGCAACGCGTCAGGACAAAGTGAAGGGAAAACTACATTGGCAACAAAAGTGGCTGTGACACAATTCGAAGTCAAGAAGAAGAAAACATCTGTTAAACTATTGATGAATATACCCAGTTGTGAATTTCGTGGAACCAAAAGGCGATTATTAGATAACGTCTAAATATTGGTCAAAAATTTAAAGAAATTAAATAATTTCAAGGCAACATTGGTACTAGAGGTTCATGGCCTGACATTCTGAAGTAGCAGAAAGAACATCTCAAAATGTAAAATGGTTTGTGGAAGTCTAAATTGACATAACTGTGAGCCCAAACCGTGTGTACAACTGCAAAAAAAACGCGTTTTTCTCAGCCCTAAGGGAGAAAGAGTCTTAGTAAAACGAGCGCTGAAAACTGTTTATTCATTTGTAAATAATGTGCCTCACCACCTTCATTACCTGCAGTGCCTCTGGTCTATTTTAGCCATCAATGATAGTGTACTGTTATAAGATAATTCCAAAGTCAATTGCTGACAAAGTACCTAAAGGGTGGGGCATTGGTCGCAGTGTCAGTGGGTGGATGACTGGAGAAACGTTTTATGATTATGTTGCAAATATACTTCATCCCTGGTTAATTGCTCAACAAATTCAATTCTCAGTCATTTGATACTTGGTTTGTCACATCACGCACCTTACCGTTGCACTGAGCGCTGTTTACCCAAGTTCCTGTAATTAGTATTACAAATATGTGTGATAAAACTATTAAAGAAGCTGCTGCAGAAATAGCAGTGGATTTATTGCCAAAAGATTTACTAAAACTGCTTAACGGAATTTTGTGATTGGTGCCTGATGTGGATGAAATGCATAGTGCGAATGTGTTTATTAGTATATTTTGCCGAACAATCGAAGAAACTTAAGGCTTTCAAGCCACATTATTCCATGTTGAAAGCTAATCTTGCAATCAAAAATAATCTTGACATCATCAAGTATTCCAAGATTAGTGCATTTCTGAAAAAGGAAAAATGTTAGTATCCCAAATTAAAAAAAATTAATCAATTAACATCTTTGTTTAGTATTATTGGTGGTTCTAATATTAATATAAATATTAATATGAAATAATAAATTGAGTTGGCTATGCTTTTTTCCTTAGGGAGTAAAGACTTACTTTACTCCTCTTTTCAGGGAATAAAATCACTCATTATATAAGGGTGGTGCAAAAATATTATTTCAACCTTGTCAATCGTCACAAATAATGTTTCTATCGATTCTTCAGGGCATACTTCTTTAAAAGATATTTGTTTGGCCACAACCAAAAGAAGTGATAACGAAAGGAAGCCCAAAAAAGACTACAAACTTTTGCAACGTTATCTCAATGATAACAATATATTAAATCAAAGGAAAAAATAACGTGACGATACATTTAGATCAATAAATACTCATAATTAACCAGTTTCGACTCAGTTTAGTTTTGTGATAAAGAGAGATCTTTCTTGATTAGATGTTTTCGCCATTACTAAGTTTTGATAAATTTTGGTTTTCCCAGTAGTATAGACCTTCTATAGGTAATGTTTTAATAGGTTGCATTATTGCCGACATTTCGACCACTGTGATAGTGTTCACAACAGTACCGCATTTTTGAGCATTAAGGAAAAGCGCAACACAACCTTGAAAGAAATGATCTGTCAGATAAATTTTTCACAATGAAAATTTTAAAAGCCGCCTTTGTTCGAATAAACTAAAGAATATAGTGTGTATGTTAATGTAATTGCAATTACTACGAGGGTGGTCTGAAAAAGTTTCACTCATCTTTAATTTACGTAGGCGTATTCTCTTTCAAAACAAATATTTTATGACAGCTCGATACTCGATTTTCTCCATTTTCACACAATACTCACATCGACTCATTAAAACCACTGTGAAATAAAACTGCGCGTCCAAAATGGCTGAAACTTTGATGTGTTGCTGTCAAAAGATACACAACTACATTCCCTAACTTTTATTGACGAGTGCTGCCATTTTCACGTTGAGGTCGGAAACTTTTCAGACCGCCCCTCGTATAAAGAAACTTTTCGTTTTTCTCTAAAAACACTAGTAATTTTTAATTGGGAATCCCATTTGGTTTTGATTTTTTTTCTTTCACCGATACCACATACGCTATAATTATTTTTAAATAATTTCGAAAACCGCTAGTAAGAGGAAAACACAAGTCAGCGTAGGAATTTCTTTAAACAATCTCCGAACAATTGCAATCTTCGAAATTTGGCTTACTAATAATTCCGGCAATTATGGAATTGCTGAAACATTACTGATGACAATTATAATGTCCACCTACCAGTTCACGCTGTTTGATTTGGTTCCGAGTATTGATGTACGTTTGTTTTCAATAGCTTTAGATTTTAATTTTCAATACTTTATTATAGGAGAGGCTAGTAAATACAAAACTAACGTGTAAATCTGGTTATATTTTGAAATTTTACATTGTCGTGCAGAAAGATATTTATTTTATTACTTAAATATGATTTAGCTATTAATTAAACTGGTGTAAAATAATAGAAAACCATTATTCTAAAATGTTCTATAGAACTCGACCTACATTCGAAATAGTATCAACATAGTGCAGTTATTGTCTTACAATAAGTAACAAAATTAACGTTTTTACTAATTAATTTATAGCTTGCTTAACACAAAACAGTTTGTAAGGAGGAGGACGAAACGTAGCCGAAATTGCTCGTTGATTTTGTATTAGTTGAAGCTGTTTTTCTATAACATTCAGCATGCGTTGTCTAAAGCCGGATCCACACTATGTAACAAAATAGGTTACATAACAAAGTTTTATAACTTGTTAGAGAAATTCAAGTAAAATGTTATAAATAACAATGTTATTCAACAATTTTCTTGTTATATAACAGGTTTTATGTTATCCATCAACTGTCGGTAAAGATCAAACAAAGTTATAAAACTTTGTTGTATAACACGCCGTGACGTGTCCCCACTTGTTATTAAACATTTACTGCAACACCAGCGCAGCGCAGCGGCGTTTGAATTCAGTATTGCCGGAACTCCACAAAGATGGAATGGTCGAAAGAACTTACCACTCATTTAATTGAGTTATTTCGTGAACATCGAGTATTATGGGATCCTACCTTCATGGATTTCAAAAACAGAAATAAAAACACGACGCATGGACTGAACTAGGTGCAGAATTGAAAACAGATTCAAGTGAAGTTGAAAAAAAATGCGTAAGCTTATTGGGCAGTTCCAGCGGGAGTTGAAAAAGGGAAGAGTGGCGATGGAGCTGATGCAACATATAAAACAAAGTGGATATTTTTAAAATGCTTTTATTTTTGAAAAGACAAAATGAACCACGGCATTCTATTGAAGGTGGTCTATCTCCCGAAGAAGATACACAAGATACTAGTGACAACAAAACAGCACAGGTAAGTACCCAACATTTTAAAATATACAGTAGAACCTCATTATAACGGACTAATGGGGGCTAAGGTAGTGCGTTGTAATGAAAGTACTGCATTCTCACTAAAATTAATTTTTTTAACTGTCCGTTATAATGAAGTTCTACTGTAATTTAAAATTTAATTTACTAATTTAATTTTAAAGAGAAATAATTTTAAATGTCAGAAATTTTAAATTTATTAATTATTAATAAACAATATGATGTCAGTAATTATTCTGCCACGACACTTTACCTTCCTCACTGGTAAAAACAAAGAAAATTCTTCTTCGTATTTCCTTGCAGCTAGCACACAGGGTTTTCTAGGAATCCTTTGAGTCTTAGCAAAGTATCATTTGGCTGATCTTCGACTCTCCATCTACCGGGTATTAGTTCCCTGGTAAACGTGTCTTCTGAATCAAATGTACCTGGTGGACAGTAGGATGAAGATGACTGACCTTCCTAAGAAAATTGTGTAGATAACAGCATCCTAAAACTATCTTTTCTGCTCTTTCGGGCTCAAGAAGCATTGGTTTTCGTAACACCCTGAATACGACAGATAAAATTCCAAATGAGTTTTCGACTACACGCCTAGCTCTAGCATGCCTGTAATTGTAAATTCGCTGCTGTGAACCTTTCTGTTGAATGCCTGGGAAGGGTATCATAATATGTGGTTGCAAAGCAAATGCCTCATCACCTAGAAATACGAACATTGAAGGTGATGTTCTTCCCGGTAATACTTTCATTGGGGGAGATTCAAGGAAGACGTTTCAAGTAGCTGTTTAAATGTTGTGTTAGCATATACTCCGCCATCTGACAAACGTCCTTGGCAACCTACATTTACAAAGGTAAAGCAATAGTCAGCGTCAACTATAGCTAAAAGCACTATGCTGAAAAATCCCTTGTAGTTGAAATAGTCGCTTCCAGTGTTCATTGGAGCTTGTAAACATATATGTTTTCCATCCATACTACACACAACAGTGAGGGTAATTCCACTTCTGGTTAAAATCGTCTGCAATCTGTAGCCATTCTTCTTGATATTTAGGCACCTAAAAGAAAATAATAGTTTTATTTTTTTGTCTTGCAGGAAGAAGGGCAAGCACAGTCACATGCAGAAATGCAAAGTGATACAGAAAATGTCATGAAAAGAAAATAAAAACAATTGCAACTGTTCCTACCAGAAAAGGTCCCAAGAGAAGATTGGATGCGATGTCTGAAGAAGCTTATGCGACAATGAAACAACTGTCAAGTAACATGAGAAAACGAGATCACTTCGATGTGTATGGTGAATATGTAGCCGGGATGTTGCGGAATCTCAAAAGCAAGTCGATTCTAGCCGCCGCCAAATATGAAATAAATAATGCTCTCTATCGAGCGGAGATGTCAGACATATCTGCAAATACACCTGAGTCACCCACTACTCCGGCGTCGGATGCACCTGCATCTACTCCATTTTCACAAAGTAGAACAGACACTGACAGTGAATCATACATAATAGACCCTGGTCATCTACTATGCCGTCCGCTACAGAAGATATGAGTGAGAATGACTTTACACAAATTATTCTTAATTTATAAATGTCCTGATTTTTTTCCGTTAATTATTTTTCTATTAATCTTTTTCTATTATATTCTTTATATATTATTATACATTTTTTCTAGGTTTTGTATTAATAAAGAGGTTTAGAAAAAGTCTATGTACTTACTTTGATTTTGTCCCTTAAACAGTCGATGAGAGCGTCACACACTTCTGGCAATAATATTCGAAATACTCTGCTTAGAAAATTTGAATAAATAGCTTAAACTTTGGTAGGAATCTCCACTTGCTAGGAATCTCAACGTAAACGCCAATCTTTCTTTTACTGGTATTGCATCTCGAAAGGTTGTGTCTTTTTGCCTATTTTATGGCCAATTTCATTTATAAGATAATCAAAATCAGAACTGGTCATCCTGAGGAAGTTTTTAAAACTACCGTCACATTTAATGTCTCCCTGTCAATGGGTCAATGTCATCCATTGTTAAATCCTGTAAAGAGTTGTTCCACTGTATGTTCCTCGAGCTCTTAACGATGGCCGCACCCAAAATCTTTCGTTTATTTACCCGCCGCCTACATAACATCACGCAAGTTGCTGCTGCCAAAATCACATCCTCTACGTTTGAGGTCATTTTAAATACTAAATTCAAATAACAGCTCCCACATAATCATTCTGTTTTGTTACATAGTCTGGATGTTCTCTGCTATTTTATAACAAGTTACAAAATAAAGTTGGACAACAAATTTGTTACATAACTTGTTATGTAACTTGCTTTGTTACATAGTCTGGACCCGGCTTAAGAAGGCTAAAAATTTATTAACCAGTGGCAAAATGCAGATGTTTATAACCATTGGTGACTTCCTTACGTGTTTCATAAAAAGATTTTATTTTCATTCTTGAAAAAAAAGTAAAATGGAATACAGTATATTATTAATTTAACCTTAAATGAGTATGTTAAAACAATCTGACAACATTCCAAACAAGGTCAAGTGTATATCAGATATACAAGATGGAATAATTTTGTAGAATAGTACGTCCATTGCTGTTAAGAAAATGAGGAAGATAGTAAAATAAACATTAGAAGAAGGTTATTGGGAATTAGATCGCTCAAAGTTAAAAAATTGTCTTTATTTTCTATATTTCGGTAACCACCTGTTACCTTTATCAGAAAAAGGTCATGTTTTTATCTTGTTTAGATTAACTGCAGAACCAAATTGGTACTTCATTTTGCAGGTTTGTTCGTACTGCGAAGGTTTAAGAAAATCACAACAAGTGGCGTTTTATTATTTAAACTAATTTCGGGTGGAATAGTAATGCTCGAAATTAATTCAATCAAAAAATTGATGAGTTACTGACGGTAAACATTTTTTGAATACTAGTAATGGTTACCGAAATAAAGAGAAATTTTTAATCATGATCTAATTCTAACAACTTTGTACTAATTAATCAAAAATAAAAGACTAATTACCCGCTTTCCGTTAAAATAAAAACATCAAAACATAAAGGCTCGGGTTCTTACCTTTGACAAATTGAAAATTGCTTAAACTACTTCCTCAAATTGAATGGTTTACATTAACTCTTCCTGACTTGGAAGAATTCTCTTCTCGGGTCAGTATAACACCAATACTGTCAGTTAGTTGCGACACATTGTAAATGTTTGTCAATTGAATGAAGTGCAAGATGCTAGAAGATAGATCTCATGAACATTTGAAATCTTTGAAATGGCCAAACAAATTTCCAGACATCCTTCTTGCCTTAGTCAATCGATAGGTATAAGTTGTGTGCTCGTCGGTTAAGTTCATCCCAGGAAATATGAGTAAGATTTTGTGGACAAAATTCCATTTCGTAGATTCCTACAAACATAACATCTACATCTACAACCGCCTCGTGCTATCGTAGCTAGTAACAGAGTAAGTTTTCATGTAGTTCCAGCCCTACAAACATTCCAACAATATTGAACTTTGTGTGGTTAAGATAATGTTCAAAGAATGGGTACCAACAGATTAGCAGAGAGAGTAATGACCAGAACTCAAACACAAAACGACCACCTGGAAGACCACCAAAATAGTGTGAGCTGGGCATCGGGACCACAAGAAAATGCATAAAAGAGGCAAAATATAAAATACAGGACAATGTCCTATATTAAAGAAGAAGAAGAAGGATAGTCACGTGTTTGCCATCCCTGAAATCTTAATTTTGTTATTTTTCATGATTTAGCTTAACCAAACATAAATGTGCTATACATGGTTGAAGACATTTTTAATGAGGACTTTGAAAATGTACAAATTCAATATGGCGCCTATAAGAAAAACAAAAGTTTACTTTGGCTGTGCACACACATAGTAGGCCTAAACAATTTGGCACCATTGTTATCTTCGGCGTGTCCTATTACCCATATCCTAAAAATTTGATGACCATAGCTTCTATAATAAAGGAAAAGGAACCACTTGAATATAAAGATTTTAGACCATCTTGCCCGTCTTATCAAAGTTATTGGAAAAGTTATAAATTTACAGTTACGTTTGTTTTTAGACAAAATAAAATATTGCCGGAATTTCAGTCAGGATTTAGACCTTCATTTAGCTGCGCAACCGCGTTATTACATATCACAGATGACATACGGGAATCTAATCTGGGTAATTGGTACTTTTGATTATAGTAAAGCCTTCGATACACTCTGTCACGAAATGCTTCTCGCTAAACTGCATTATTTAGGATTAGGGATGAAGTAACTAATATCATTGATTATAAATCCGTAAAGATGCGCAACCTATATGGACGAAATGTGACACAAATGTACGATGATAAATAGATGGCTCTACCGTACAATTACGACGAGATTCTCAGTTTCCTTCATTTTTTATGTCAGTTCCACCGTACCTGTCTTCAATGCGTGTATCTTGAATCTAAATATGAAAGTGGTTTGAGGTTCGAAGTTACTTCTTGTTACAAGATACTGCATTGATTATAAAATTAGTTACCGTAATTTCTTGTGACAATTAGTAATTATGAACACGTTAGTTGCACAAATAATTAAAAGAAGAGCGTAGACGTCATGGACATAGGTTTTTTTTAAATTTCTTACAAAAATGTGAAACCTACAAAGGACTATCAAAAAAATTGTGGAAAATTTGTATTGCGGTTGTGGATATTGACACTTTAGGAACAGTTAATATGTGAAAACTTTTTTACCCTGAAATTATTATAAACAATAAACGTAAATTATTATGTAAAATCAGTGCCTGTAAAATTCTAGAAAGAAGGTAAGCAAATATTTTATTTACCCGTTAGGGTTTTTTAATTCCAAATAGATGAGATAAACATTATGCTTATGCATTCATGTAAAGCGTACGTATAACGGGTGATCTGCGTAGAAGAGGCGTGCATTAAAAGTTTTAACATGCAGATAAATCAGAAACTTGAAATTTAGTACGCGGCCATAATCGATCATTTTCGTTCTACCTAAAATAGTTTCAGACCTTCGGCTATACAGGGTGTGCCAAAAATTGCTATCAAATTCTTATTTTAAATACAACCTATAATTCTTTTTACATCAGTCGATTGACCATATAATTTGAGCTTATAATCTATATAACTACATGTTGTAGTACTTTATAAGACAAGTTAAACTAAATTTGAAAAATTTAACAATTTGATTAGGTAAGGTCAAGGTTTGAGATCAAAGGTCAAACATATATCGTAAATATCTTTATTCCATGTACACAGTCGTGTGATATATCGATGAAAAGGATTTGCAAGCGAATTTCAAAATGCATTTAAAATATTTTAACATTTTGGGTTCAAAAGTTATTTTAGTTTTAAAATTCTTGAAAATATTGACTTTTTGTTTCATAATCTGTACTAACGTGCAATATATCAATCAAAAGCGTGTGGAAAGCCAATTCCAAACCTGTTTTACAGTTGCAAGTTGATAAACAAAAGTCGTAATCTTCAAAAACACTTTTAAAGTGCAATAACTTTTAAACTCAATCTAGTAAAACAATTTTGAAAATAGTTTTGGAATTGGCTTTCTACACTCTTTTGATTGATATATTGCACGTTAGTAAAGGTTGTGAAACAAAAAGTCGATATTTTCAAAATTTGAAAGTGAAAACTTTTGAACCCAAAATGTTAAAATATTTTTAAATGCATTTGAAATTGCCTTGCAAATAATTTCCTTTGAGTGATATATTACATGACTATGTACATGGAATACTTGATGAGATATTTACGAATATATGTATGACTTATCTACCTAATCAAATTTTGAATTTTTTTAATTTAATTCAACTTGTCTTATAAAGTACTACAATATATAATTTTATTTTTTAAATCCATCGAAAGCCAAAATTTAAAAACGAGCGAGGTTTTTCAAGTTTCTGATTTATCTGAAAGTTAAAAACTTTTAATGCACGCTCTACACAGATCACTTTGTGTAGCGATCGAAAAGGTTTCTAAGAAAATTGAAAGTCCTTTAACAACTTTTTGTTATTTGTTATCGAACATAAAAACTTGTCATTGAAGCTAACTAAAAGTTTTAGTGTAATTAATTTTGAAAAATATTCAAAATTAAATATAATTGACTCAGCATATCTTTATCAGTGAATTATGTTATTTTTTTCTTCTTAGAATCAACTTGCATCTAAGCAAATTACAACCGAGGACGTCCTTCTCGATTCAAAAAAACTCAGCAAATGCATCTTTTCCAACTCAGCCCTGAAGCGAGTAAATTGTTTATGTAAATAATAACCACAATTATATGGAAATACATAAATAGATTTTTTTATCATAACTTGTATTGATGCAAATACATTTTATTTCTTACAAATTAAATTGTTGTTTTATTGAAGTTTGAAACAAAATTTAAAATAATTCGCAAACCAACTATTAGAACGCACCGGGATAAATTGAGTTGAGTGCACATTATTATTTTTATTATGCACGAGTTAACTGTAACAAAGGAAAACCAAAAACTGCATAAAAACGAGCTTGCCGTGCTTTTGTGCAGTTTTTTGGTGTTTTCCGTTTGTCTTTAGAATCTTGTAGCATACTTTATTGAACTGGTTATCTAGCATTTAAGCAGTTGAAAAGGTATGAATGTGAGATATGTAGAGAAAAATAATTAAGTGAGAGGAAGATTTATTTTTTGAAAATGAACTTTATTTTTAATGTGTAAAGATTATGAAGCCGAGCATATTTAGTTTGTATCACACTTATCAAAAGTATTTAATTCGTCATTCGCTCTTCATAAAATACAAAAGGTATCGTTAAAAATATTTTACATGTTTAACATCAAAAGCAACCAATTTTCTTAAGTTTGTATTGAACATAAGACATTTACTATCAATTTGTTAATTAAATTAAAATAAACGCTACTCTTAAAGCGAATCGAAAAACTGGAATTAATGCGTTTAATTCTGCTAATCTTAGAAAGAAACAACGGAAATTAAAAATTTTATCTTGATTCAGTTTAAGTTCAATCCAAGTAAATTTGGTTTTAGGAAAATTTTTTAAATTCAAAATTAGCAATTTTTAACAATTTTTAATAATTTAATGAGTGTATTTAACCGATTGACCTTAACTTAACTCCTATTTTCTAAAAGTGAATTATTAAAGTTTGAAACAAAATTTAAAAAAATAATTCGAAAATCCAACTATTATGATACACTAGGATAATTTGTAGCATTCTAAATTACATGACTACATTTTTATTGTGCGTGCACGTGTTATTTATGTTAACGAACGAACGTTTTTGGAAACTGCCGAGTTTGATTTCTTGAATCATTCTCGTAGGTAGAGGCCGATGTTGCATGTATGCGAAGCAGTAACAGAATCAATGTTACAATATTAAACCGTTCGCAGCAGCACTTCCCCAATGAACAGTTTGTTGGCCGAGGGGTGAAAGGGCATTCGTTGCTTGTAGGAGATGTAGTTATGAAAAATATTAAGGCTTACGTATCTTTACCAATTTTATAATCAATGCTAATATGTTTCGTAGTTATTTAAGTAATCGAACTCAAAGAGTAAAAATTGATCAAAAGGAACTCACAAAAGGTAAAACTGAAATAATTTTGTGGACCGGTTCTATTCTTTATGTTAGTGACTTTGGTGCTTTAAGATATTGTAGTAGCCATATGTATGCTGATGATACCAAATATTACGCAGATAATCCTGATTGTATTAACAGCAGAAAACAATATTAATGCAGATTGTACAGTTTGCTTCAAATACTCGTAGACATTCTTTAAAATTAAATCGGTTGAAATCATGTGCACTAGTACTGGGCAAGACTACCGCAGTTACTAAAATTCCAGATATCAAAATTGATAATACAGTTATACCTTTGTTGACACGCAAAAATTTAGAGTGTTCGATAAATCTCTAAGGTTCAAACACCATATTACTAAATGTACTAAACATACGCTAGTATAAAAAATTTATCCGCATCGGTTCTATTCAGTGAAAACTAAAATAATTGCTGATACACTAGTGGTGTCACCATTCTCCTATTGTGTCCTGTATATGGACCGTGCTTTAAATGTTGAGACATCGCAGCGTATCCAACGTGTTCAGAACAATCGTTTAAGATTAATTTACGGACTATCAAATGTCAACATTTCGCACAAGTTAGTCCATGCTCAATGGATATCTATGAAAGATAGGCTATATTTGCAATCGGTAACTCATCACAAAATAATAACTGAGAAACAACCTCCATATTTTATATAATAAAATCAGGTTTCGAACAGATGATCACAATTTAAACTGACGACATAGGGGCTTAATAACCATACCACAACATAGTACATCATTATTTAAACGCTGTTTCTCTTATAATGTAGCAAATCTTCGTACAACGGTGTCCCTTCGTCTTATAAACAGTTATCGGTCAATCAGTTTAAGAAACGACTTTTTCTCGTTTATTCGCTCTGAAACCCAATAATAACGCAATATAATTTTATAATTTTATTATATTAAATTTTGTCGGTTCCAGGTTTTACATTCACCTTGATACTATTTTTGTACTTTATGTTAGTTTGATATTTTAATTTCATGGGAGTGGAAGAGCAGCTTTGTCTGAACTCTCCTATTTTATGCAATAAATAATATTGTAATTATTTGTATTAAGTTCTTAGTTTTGTGTAAAAATAAATATATTTATTATTTATTATTATTATTAATATGACGATTTTTCAAATGTACTATTAATCTGTATCATGTAACGGTACCAATTTAAATTAAAACAACTGTAGATTATTTTAAATGATAATTGCAACTTTTTCCCATTATCAACGTTGTAATCTCAACGGTTTCAATATCTCCACAAACATCATTTTATACTGGACACTGTATAATCACTTTATTTAGTAAATCTCCTTTGAATAGGCTTCCATCGCCAAATGGGACATAGGAAAATACATGCAAATTGGTTTTCTGTGAATATTATCTCGCTAGCACATCCTTGTCCAAATGTAAGCGCCGAATGACACAGCTGATGTAATAAGGAACAATTCATAAGTAGTTCAAAAAATATTATTGTATGGTTAGAAAGTAAGATTTTGAAATTATTGTTATTCAGCTTCAATTTGATGAGCATATGCTAGGGAAATATTATTCAAAAAAATCGATTTTGCATGTATTTTCTTATAACCATCGCTGCAAACTGTACTTGACAGCATAATGTTAATTTTTAATTTTTATTGAGAGAGGGGATGCGAAAAATGGAACAGTATTTGAGACACTTACACAGAACTCCAGAAAAAGAAAAGAACATATGGACAGGCTGCTACATGAACGTACAACCATGATGAAGTTTTTTTTTTTTTGAACAATGAATCACAATGAAAGAACTCACTACATTAAAGACAGCTACCACCAGACGTTAAGCAATATTGATAAGTAGCCGAGAAAACAAAATAAGTCAAATTAAAAAGACATTCTGAACGATCTTCAAATCGCTCCATCGGTTGCAATAGTGAAGATTTAGTGAATAGAAGAGTATCTACGAATAAGGGTATGTCCAAAAGTGAAACAGCCAACATGGCCTGTAAACGTTCTTTCGCTTCAACGCCGTCCTAGATCACTGCCAGAATAAAAATGGAGCACGCACCACAGATCAACATTTTTCACACTATATACAAACCGCTGCACAATACAAAAATCTTCCACCACTACAAGACACCAGCCATTAATTTTTTTTTGATATAAGAATAATAATGGTAAGAAATACAAAAATTTTGTTTTCCTTTCCTTTTACAGACCTAAATTTTAAAAAGAATCAAAAAATGTAAATTATATTAACGTATAAATTTGTGTTTTAACTCATTACAGCTACCAAATGGTGTCTTAGAGTTTAAATTCCAACAGGTTGAATATCGAAAACGGTATTCTAGGATATTGGTAAAAATTTGATTAATCTTCCAAACGATAAGGTAAAGTGTATAAAATTCTTCTTCTTCAGGTCTTTCAAAAACATAGGTACTCAAAATCTGCGTTTAGCATTTTACAGACGTAATTTAACAATCAGTTGAAACAGTTAATTATTTATTTATTTATTCAGGCAGATTTGAAACCGTGATAACTGAATTGACATTCAGAGAAGAGTTGGAACTAAGTATTGGAAATGCGTTCGCCTTGTTCGATCCGGTCCCCGTGGTCCGAATGACAAAAATGGGACAAAGTCAGTTTTAAGTGCAACATTTTTTTTAAACTGAACTATAGGAAACAATTTATTAGTCTACCACTTTTTACTTTTAGTAAATTAAACAAAATAACCCGCTCATGTTATAAATATAAAATTTCCAAGCTAATGTATTCTTTTCAATCCACTCCATTTTTGACTGATTACTTACCAAATTGGTACTTCGGTTCTTCCAGAAGGTGCACAACATCTGCCGTTAGTGGTCTCTTAGGCTGTTTAAAGTTTCGATGTTGAGATCACTGGTCTCGATGAAACCAACAGAAACTAGAAACATCTTGATTTGTTGCAGTTCAACATTTTTCGCGAGTGATGCTGTCCAAATAGTTTGAGATCCTTGTTGCGAGCTCCTGAGTTCTTCAGAAAGTGCGAATTGCGTGAGAAATTACATTCGGTCCATGAATTAAGAGTTTGTGTAGGTGACTGTCGATAATACCAGGTACTGGTTACAAACAGTTTGGCAGTTTCTGCAGTTGCAAACATCGTATGCTGTTGTGTTAACAGGGTACCCAGAAGAGATGACTTAGTATTACTGATAATCTGTAGATTAGATCTTTATTTACTCCAGTAACATTAGCCACCAATGCGGAATTTAAAAATATCGACGGGCTGTATTACCGTCATTGCTTGTTCCGCTGCCTCCGTCTTGGTCTCTCAACTATTAGCCCCATTTCCTTCTTTGAAAGTTTCTTGAACAAGCTTTTTTGCTTTAAACTCTTTCTTATGTTCGGTCCTGACTTGCCAGTTCTTGAACCCAGTCGGTATGAGACGCAGAATGCACTCGAGGCATCTGATCCACGCATGGAGAGTTGATAGCCCAAATGTGTATGTGCCGTCTTTCTTTTGTGTAGACACGACGTCAATTTTGTTCATTTTCGTTGGCTTTGCTCCGAAAGTATAACATACTTGAGCCGAAGAGGTCCCAGTTACTGAACTACACACTTTACCGTCTATCATTGTCAGTACCATTTTGTGAGGAAACCATGAGCTTGATATTACTGTTTTCCAGTGTATATGTAGAAGACCTGAGATTGGCAATCTGGTGCATAATATATTCTGTTTCTTTTCTTGCGAACTTAGCAGTTTATTTTTCAAATATCAGTTGTATTGGCCAATAAACCTGGTCGATAAGGGCATGGAATTTTGCCAAATAATTACTTTATCATCGTCAGGTTTTATTCCTTCAACAGTTGGACTGGGACAAGAGAAGTTATAAACATGTCTTTATCACTAACCTCCTCGGAACCAGTTTTGAACATTTGCTTGTATTCGAGTGTCCTGTGCTCCCGTCACATCCCGTCACATCAAAAGAGGAGAAAATCTGATTGAACAAGTCTTTTCCCCAGGAATAGTTGTAATTACATTTTCTTGTGAATGTAGGATTCTCAATCATGTGGTCCAGGAGTGCCTGCTGTTCTTATTTCTGCTGAGGTTTCTGAAATGCTGATATTCGCCTCTGATAGCACTGGTCTTTCGCATTCAAAACCCTTGGTACGGGTAGATGTCGTTTTTTTTGCCTGCTTCCTGATCAGCGAGTACGAACTTTTAGAAAGTCATCTGCAGCTTGTCAATCTCATTTCGTTTTTTGAACATTTCCATGGAGACCTAATCTTGATTTGTCTTTTTTCCTTTACAACTTTTTTCAGCGTTTTCGCTTTCAGCTTTGCGCGCAACTCAACTGTGCTGCATAACTCAATTCCTCGCCGCTTTCAAGTTTGCTTAGTTCCGAAACTCTTCTTTTTACTCTTTCCGATACATCGGAGAACAATTTTTTGGACGACCCAATGCTGCCCCAGACGTAGATAGGCGGTTGGTGCTGACGTCTTGTGAGCTCTCCAAAGCAAAGGAAAAGGAACACCAACTGCAGCGTCTATCGGTATCATGATGATAACAGCTTAGCTGTTGAAACACGTGCCCTAGTAAAGGTTTGGTGCAGTTTTTGGTGTTTTTCTGTTGGTTAGCTCTCCAGAGATTAAGGGGACAAGTTCTTCAGGAATGAAAAATTCTTTATCCAGTCATGCGCTTTTTTAAGAAATCGGTCTTACATTCTGTTGACTTTTTCCCATCTTTTGCTAACTTCTGTTAAAATAACTTACGGCATTTCTTGGATAATGGGTAATGAATTGTTATTTGTTCATTAATCTTTTTAAAAGGTAAAATCAGATATATCTTCCAAAGTGGAGGTTAAAGACACTGCCAATACTGGCAATACTGTACTAAATACAGTATTGCCGACGTTTATCACATGGGAGCTTTTCAAAGGCTAAAAACTGTCTTTTAGGCAATTTTGTCAACCATAAAACAAAACGGTTTAAAACATGTGAACAAGGATAGAAAATTTATATAGTAATTATATTGCGACTTCACACGAAATTAGTATAAAGACACGTACTTTTACAATGTACATTAATGTCGTGTGAAGTCTGCAATAATAATAATAATAATAATTTTTCTATAAATTTTCTACAATCTTGTCTATAGCGTCTATTTCCAAAACACAGTTTTAGCCTTTGAATCTGCTCCCATTTGATATAAACGCTGGGCAACACTGTACTAAAAAGGCAGTGTTTTTTTTTAACGTCCACCTAAGAAGATTCGTAAAAAGAATAACATTTAATAACTTTCGTGTTGTATGTGTTATTGTTTAAAATTAACATTTAAACTAAAATAAAGTATGAAAAATGGTCTATTTTTTATGGGGCTTCATATATGAAAGCCTGAGGGAAGTCTCCGGGTAGATCCGCCGCTAATTATATATAAACACGGATCCATTCATTATTGAGTTAAAATGTTTTAAATAGTTTAATTAATTAATTAGCAAAGTAGCAAACTTTTAAAAAATTTTACACATTTCTATAATCTTTCTGCATTAGTAATGTTTGATATTCGTTTTTACTTTTTTCTTTACGGAATGGTTTTGCATATTTTTTGAATTCTCCTTTTTAAAAGTTGCCAAAAAATATAAATCCAACTACTACACTTTTTTTTTTTAAATAATTGTAAAACATAAATTTCAACAGTAGCAAACGAATACCTCCCTTAACAGTTTTTTCAGATAGTTTTTTTGCGGTGTCGTCGACTTAATGAACGCCAAAATACTAATGAAGTAGAAATAATCTTGTAGTAAAATAGATAATTGTCAAGTTTTTAAAGGGCAACATCTATCAGCATAGTAAATCGCCTAACCAGTAAGTACAAACATATTAAGTTAGATACACAATTAATCAGTGCGGTGATTCAAGTAAATAAACTGTAGTACTCAACGAGTTCACTTAAGTTGACCTAAATGTGTGATATTTAGGAAATGTATATTGATTTCGAGTTTCCACTATCCAAAAATTACATCCAATGCTTGATTTGTTGAGACATATAAGCATTTTCAACACTTCCAAATGTGCATTAAATCTAATAAAAATAAACATAAATATTTATCGTTTCATTAAAAATTTGAAATGCCTTTTTAACGTTAAGAATTGGGAGTAAAATCGAAACTTTTCAAGGACGGATCAATTTTCAAGTGACTAGATAATATTTGTGGCCATGACTGAACGATATGAATTTTTAATCAGTTATGCATTTTAATTACGCATTTTATAAACTTAACAGGATCAAACGTAAACTATTCTTCTGAAAACCGAATAAAAAAAATTAGATAAAATTTATTTTATAATTGCATGTATTTTTACAAAATTGATTTACAGCAACAAGCTTTGTATTGAAAATACATTCAAAAGGTTATATTTTTTCATTATAAACTTTTCAAAATTATCACATGTATTTAAGGAATTTGACTTCATATGACGTTAGCAATACAATATAAAACAGTCTTAAACATTAATTTACAATAAATTACATAAAATTAAATAAATAAATAAACACGTATTATTATTGCTATTACCTCACAGAAACAGATGGCACTTAGGGGTGCCGAGGAACACAATTTTACCGTAAAATTTTCACTGTGCACAAACTCGTCAACGTTTTTGTTCCCGAACATTTCACTTTCAAGATATTTTAGTTTGAATACTGAATAAGAGATCATAATTTCATAATAGTTCACGATTCAGATTTTAGGGGTTTCTTTGTTTCGTTACGACTTGCTATCGAAACAGTTTAAAAAGTATTAAAGAGTTTTTCAAAAAGCCTCATATTTCTTTAATATACTAAAAGTCCGTGATTAAAAATTAAACTAATGTCCCACTTAGCCGTTTTTGGTATTAGTTCATTGATGAGTTTTGCTACATTCACCTTTTTCGATATTCGTTTCTTGATGTTTTTTTAGATTCTTCTTCTGCGGCTTATTAGTCGTAATATCCCTCTTCCGTCTCATGTTCATTTCGGATTTTAGTTCTTTTCGTAACAATTTTAAATGGCACAACACTTGTTTATCCTATTTTCTTTTTCTTATTAAAATTGACATGAGATGTAATTTTCATAGCGTTCAGATTCTTGAATATTCTCATATATACTCTTATTTCATTGAATAATTCGGAATAAAACTGTAATGAAAAAATATTAGTTAAATTGAAAATAAATTAATTGCTTCGTTATTACCGTTTTGGTTTCTCTCGTCGATAATAAGGAGCATTTTTCTTGTGGCGATTTATGTTTCCATTGTGTTTCGTTTATATTGGAGATTGGAATGGGTAGCGGTATAAGTTTAATGTTGGATAAATTTTTATGGTTTCATCAAATTCATGAAAATAAGGTAATATATTGATGTTGAAATTCAAGAGGGCCAGGTTGAATTGGTCTTTAACTTGTTGGTCATCTTCGTTGGTTGCTCGGTGGTGCCTGAGCTTGTGGTTATGGTGACAGGGTGGACACATCAGTGAAGATCTTGACTTTTTTGCCGGCGAGTTGACGGGATGACTGTGAGATTTGTAAATGAGATTTACCATTATTATTACAAATAAATATCGCAGAACTGTCGTTTTTTTCACAGTATCTGTAATTTAAAAAAAAACTACATTAGCACTTGCTTGAACAGGTGGTTGAAACTGAAAGCTCGAAAGCTCAGAACACTTACACTTATCACTCGTAAATAAATCTTTTTTTCGAACAATGTATACATTTCTTGAATTAAAGTTAACGAAAACATTGCCGAATACTAGTCCGCATATTAATTTAAGATGAAACAGCGCGGTGGTAAATTGTGCAAGCGGTACGGTTGAAGACAGACTGCGGCCACAGCACCCGCATTTCGAGCTCTCTGAACCGACATACCTCTGACGGACACGTTATTTATGTTTCGGCTGGATCCGTGAACGTTATGGTGTCTATCCTGGTCAGTGCCGCATCGTCGATCAACATCGATGGTAAATGATAACAGGTAATAATAAAAGCGGAACTTTTCACGAAACACCTCGCGAATGAAAAACGTGCTTTCACTTAACAAGAGATGACTAATAACCGAGTTTCCTTACGACTGATAAGCATGCGGTTCATTTCATCAAAATAAAAATTCATCATATAATTAGAATAGTTGATGCACAATAATAATTACCTTCAATTAATTTTTGGAATAATGCCATTTAATCTAACAAACTTCTTAACTTCACTCTTTAATGTTTATTTATCACTATTACAACACACTTAACTGACACCTGACTATAATGTAATCGTTTATCATCTAAGTTTGCGCGTGTTCAACGCAATGACTTGTGCTTAATTATGTCGCGGTTCCACTATTATCGGTTTTATTTATATGATCATCGATGTCGGTGGTGGGGAAGTACTTTTATCGTAAACTATTTCTGAAATGATTTTGAAAAAAATCATAAAAAAAAATCATTATTTGCTTCCTGTTTATGTCGGTGAGAATATAAAAAAAAAATGCGAATTTTCTCGGAAGATATTCGAAAAGTGCCTTTAAAACAATTAGATTAAATGTATAACGTTTTCCGGATAATTTTGTATATATTTTTTTTTTGATAGATAACGAAATAAATACCTTATCATTTGAACTAAACTTATTAGGCCATACAAGGATGTTTATAATTACGTCATGTGACGTCATTAACACGACAAGCTTTAATTGTTTACGTTATATACGTCACAGAACGCCTTAACACCGACTTTATGTATACAAAAGTTGTTTGAATATTTGGTATGTGTGCATTAGTTTTTGCATAGTGACGTTCCCTTCCAGACGGCCTGCGGCACCGTCATATTCAAATGATTGATAGAGAAAGATGTAGAGCTCTTGATTTCACCTGCTAGTCATTTCTAAAAATAGCAATACAATAGTGGTGTTGGAAATGAAATCATGTAGTAAACTGTAGGTCACGACGACTGGACCACCGACTACCAATCCGGATATTGACTGCAAATTTCGTTGAGGTAGTCCAGTAACATTTTTTAAAGTTTAATACAGGAATTATTCGGGAGTTCCCTGTGAGTACAAACGAGGCGTCGTCGTTTCGGCGCCTTCACGTAGTCATCAACGATAACATAGGGTTTCTTACTCAACTAAAATTTCTTTTTAAAACTGAACTTCGATTACGTATTTCGCATCCGGACATAATTACTTGTCAAACCGTATATGTATAATCCTCTATAATCTAATCTAGTCGCAAAACTTTATCATTACCTACCTTCTTACACACAATTACATTAACTACTTTATGAACTTGAAAAACAAACGTCTTTATTTTTATAAACCCTATAGTACAGTATGGTTGTTAAGCTCATTCCGGTTTCATTAATTGAGAAATGACCGTTTGCGGTTTTGTGTAGTTTGCCTAGTCTAGACTTTCATTTAGTATAATGAGCCAAAGGTGGAAAAGATTCAAAAAATTCGCAAATACATAACAGGAAATCTACTGATATACGCCCATAAAGAGGCTAAACACCTAGAAAACTTCGCTGTAGTTACCTTGTGAGTGAAGATCATCGGGTAATAAACACAACAATGATTGACTTACTGGATTGAGTTTACTGCCGTTTAAGGTGGTGATTAACTATTTAAGCGTTTAAAAGAAATTTAGAAAAATTCAACCTTGCACCTTTTTACGACGTAAAAACATCTATGTTTTGTATAATATTTATTGCAAGCATATTTAATTAACACAGTTGGAAGTAAGTCTGAAAAAATGTAAAGCTTGTGCGAGGGGAAACCACTGGGGTAATAATGTTCAAAATCGTAGGTAATATAGAGATAAGACGAGGTATTATGTGTGAAATATGGGCAATACAGGGACAATATGAGGTATTATACGGAAATTTTGAGGCAATAATGTGGTATTGTAAGGTAATATAGTGTAATATAAGGAAATACGGGGGTATTACTCACGGAAATAGTTTCGGAGACATAACGATAAATCGCGAAAATTTCCGAAAAGAAATAAGTCGAACTAAGTAGTCACTATTGTTGAACAAGAAAATGTAATATCGCAATTCACAACGACACCTTGGGTAATGATGTGCCGTAGTGTGATAATAAACTTTTCTCTGAAGAAGAAAATTGGTAATGCATCTACTAAACTATAATCTGCATTAATCTGATGTTTTTGTAATACCTTTACGCTTGACTTTTATTTACGAATTTGTTAATACGGCATCAGAAAATAATTAAAAATTGCTATTTTATTAAATAACTAATACATAGCTTATAAACTAATACTGGTATTATACTTGAATATGGCAATCCTCCAAAAATTAGAAAATTTTGCGCAAATTATCATAATTTTCTTCACTTTTTGAACGAAATCATGAAACATTTCCTTATCGTTGAATTAAAAAACAAGCATTTCGTTGCAGAGACTACATCGTTCCGATACTATGAAAGTAGCCGTGTTATAATAGAAAGTACGCCTTGACGTAAATTTTGCTCGAAAATTGGGTTATGAGAAAAATAGCTTAAGAAAAATTTTACATAATGTAATTTACAACAACTTTCTTTATATAACTCTTTTTCTAATTAATATTTTTGGAGATATCATTAAAACAATTAATGTGATAACAATATCTCAGTAATTATTTGTTAAATCCAAAATAGTTCAAATAAAAGTTATGTAGAACTAAATTAGAAACAACATTTATTAAAAGAAAAATTCTAAAAATAATTAGAAAAACTAAATCAGATCTGCGGAATCACAAATGACATATACATGTCAAGTTTCATAAAAATCGGGCCGGTGGTTTAGCCGGAATCTTGTTTACGTACGGACGGACGGCGGGCCACAGGACAAAAATTTTTTTGCTTTATTATATCATACTAACTTAATTCTTCGAAAAAAGTAAAAAAATGGGGTCAAATTTTCGGTTTAGAAAGCCGTCGCATAACTCCCCCATCATATATGATGTGGAGTAATAGGATTTTCGGAGATTTTTATTTAAAAATCTTTTTGTAAATTGGACCATTGGGTACTAGTGTTTCCAGTTTTTGTGGTACATCCAGTAATTACGTCATACATTTCTTAATTATTATGGCACTTCCTTTATTGTATTTAGGTGATGGGTATTTCTCAACCAGGATGAGCCTTCTACAGGAATTTAAGGTGAAGAGAAATCAGACAACCATCAAAGTTTTGCTATTTCGCCAACGTTTCGACCGGAACAGTCCGGTCTTTATCAAAGCCTGTATTTTTAAAAGAAAACATAATTACAAAACAATACATAGGTTACAATTAATTGATAACAAATTCTAATACAAGTTAAAATCTAGTAATACATATGGAAAAAATACTGTGTGTTTTATATAATTTGTTTATTTATTATTCAAATATTTAATAATTAACGTATTAATTGTTGTCTGTATGTTTTAATTAGTTTTTGATGTGGAACTGGATCAACGAATTATTAGTCAGGTTACTATCAATTATTTGCAAGGTAATCGTTTTCCATATGTATTACAGATTTTAACTTGTATTAGAATTTGTTATCAATTAATTGTAACCTATGTATTGTTTTGTAATTATGTTTTCTTTTAAAAAAATAGAGGCCTTGATAAAGACCGGACTGTTCGGTCGAAACGTTAGCGAAACAGCAAAACTTTGATGGTTGTCTGATTTCTCTTCACCTTAAACTCCTGTAGAGAGGCTCAACCTGGTTGAGAATACCCATCACTTATGTCATACACATTTTTTTGAAAATTTTGATCCGGAAAAAACTTTACAGTCAAGGATGTAATACTAATTCATGGTTTTGACTCTCCCTTTATGTTGACGAAAATAACTGAAGATGATATATTGTCATTTGAAAATTTTATACAATCGGAATTTACAAAATATTTAACCCTTGAACAACAGAAGGAATTTTATGGAATATACTTTGGCAACACAAACGATTTCAAAATATTCACTGGATTTAGAAAACAAATTTTCAGTATTTCTGAATATTACAAACGAAAGTTAACTGATTTTAAATCCGTCGGCGTACAAACCGAAGAAATAAGTTTCAACAATTTTCTTCTTAAACAAAATATTATTAAATCTAATCGGGCATCTACTAATACGTCAAAAAATCATCTTACTTCTTCAAAGTGTAATATTGATGATCAAAATGCAAATTATTCAGCAAATAAAAACGAATGTAATTTTGTTCTTAATCATTTAAAGAAATGGTTTCGAAATAAAATTCCTTCACGAACTGATATAGAGTTTGAGGATCATTTACAAAAATTACTGTCGAAGTTAACTTGCCTTCTGAAAGTTGTCCTTATTTAGAACCACATTGTAATGTGACGTGCTTTTGTGGCCAAACGTATAAAATACTAAAACTTGCAAAATCTGAAAAATGTAAACCTAGATGGATTTATTCCAATATTCAAAAGCATTTCACTACAAAACATATAAACATTGGTGTGTTTAGCAAAAAATAATAGATAGTGAATCTGAAGCTGATTCCCGAAGTAACAATAAACAGCTTAGTATTAATGAATTTTTCCACGCAAACCCGAAACTGATACAGAACCTTCACCCCTTGAAGTAGAGCATACAATAATTGTTGCAGACAATCAACATGCAATTTCCGCTTCTTCCGACAATACCAGAACTCAACACCAAAAACAAAATTAACATACTTCAGAATATTAAATTAGATTCTAGTACTTCCAATGTACAGGAACAAGAATACAATACTTCGAAACATGACGAAAGTCCGTTACGGAAAAAGCTAAACTTGAAGAAACAGTTAGTACAAAAAGTACTTAAGGAAGTTGGAAGTGGATGTGACTCAAAATACATTACTGATTTTTTTCCATTACTAGATAAAATTGCTAACATTTTGTACCAACGAGGAGATAACCTATTCGAATTAAGTCGAAATGTTTTGGATGTTCCCAAAGATAATGTACACAAAAAGGTGCTGAAAACATTGATATAATAAAAGTATTGTATGAAAAGTCGATAGAAAACTCAAAAATCGAAAATCGCAATTCATATGACGAAACATTAAAAATTTTTCTATACCTGTACTATATTGGCGGCAAATTGTTATATGAAGTATTACAAACAAATCTACGAAATGCTCTTCCAGGAATAACAACTTTGAACCGTTATGTTCACAGTAAAAGAAAACATTTTGATGAAGGTTGCTTTGATTTTGAAGGCCTTAAAAGTTACTTGGTGGAAAGAAATTTACCATTAGTCATATGGATTGCAGAAGATGCCACTCGGATAACAGGAAAGATCGAATACAATTCAAATAATAATAAAATTATGGGTTTTGTATTACCACTCAAAAATGGAATTCCTGAAACTGAAACATACAGAGCAATATCAGCTAGCAAGATAAAGAGCTTTTTTGTGACTCTAAAAAGGCTAACTACGCTCACATCATCATGGCTCAACCACTTTCGAGAAATTTCCCCGTTTACTGTTTATCTTTGTTTGGCACTGATAACTGTTATGATTCGAAATCGGTAGTTGCTAGGTGGACTTATATGAAAAGAGAAGCTACGAAGCATGGTTTACAAATACTTGGTTTTTCATCAGATGGTGACACTCGGTTTTTAAAAGCAATGCGGACTCTATCAGAACTGTCTCATCATGAGTATTCAGATTGGCCCTGGTTTCACATCTCCATCAAAGAGTTTGAATGTTTCGTCCAAGACACTATCCATATAGGAACCAAGCTAAGAAATCGTTTGTTGAAAAAAATATTATTTTGCCTGTAGGAAAATACAACATCTCTATAGACCATTTGCATATGTTAATTGAGAAATTTGATAAAAGCGAACATTTTTGACAATTTCGGATATTAACCCAGACGACAAGATGAACTTCAACAGCGTTCTGAAGATAACCAATTTTAAAGTACAAGAGTTGCTAAATAATTTTCCAGAATGCAAGGGAACATCTTATTACTTGAAATTAATGGGTTGCTACTTAGAAAAAATTTAACTCTGGAGAAACGACTTTATAACTTGTGGTATTCTGTTTTCTTTTTCGGATATGGAGAAATTGGGTGAAGAAAAGTAAAATATTCAAAGTAAAAGATAACTTCATTACCGATAATGCCTATCTCTGTATAGAATTAAATGCTCATCACCTTTTGAAGCTAGTGACAATATTCAGAGACAAGAAGCTATCCCCAAGTATGTTTTGCCCATTGTTGTTCGGAAGCCAATCATGTGAAAGTATTTTCAGAAGTATTAGATCCCTAACAAGTACCTTCGCTACTGTTGTTAATTTCAGCATCAAGGACATGATTCAGAGAATTGGTAAAATCAAAGTTCTTAATGACATCACTTTTGAACTGAAAGAAACAATTACATTTCCAAGAAATAAAAGGCATGCTGAAATCATCCGAGAAAATCATAGCGAATATGAAACAGATTTTGGTAAATTCAGTGATACTGAAATTGGATTATTAATCAACTCCGCCTTAAGAGATGCACAAGCAGATATAAAATCGTTAGGTATAATAGAGTACACAGAAAAGTCATGGAAAGAAGTAGCATTAGAGGTAAAACAAGAAAGTACTATATTAGATCAGGAAGAAGATGATAACATAAATAATTACTTGGAAGATGATAGAAGTAATATTGAACTATTAGACGTTCCCGAAAAGAATGGAAATATGTCGGAAGTAGAAAATATTGGTAACGTTATAAACTTAAAGGATTATTCTAATGTAGTCGATGTGGTGGATGAGGACAGTCCATTTTAAAAGTTAAATTGGGCAAAAGAGGAGACGCTGTCATAAAAACAACATATTGTTGGTTGCTCGAAGAGGGGAAAGGAAGGGTGAGCACGGATAGAATAAGACGATTTTATACCAATACGAAGACCAAAAACAAAATCTCGTGAAAAAAGAAGAGATGCTGAACAGATTTTAAGCGAAGAAGAAACGGAAGACGAAACAGAAGTTGTTTATAACGATTCAACAGACCTTGAAGAATTTTCAGCAATATCCGATGACGAAGAAAGAAATTTAGTAAATACTGAAGTTGAGGTAAGAAAAATAAGTATATATGTAGAAATATCATTTACCTTTTTTAAGGTGATCAAAATACAACTGGAAGATTATTATGCTGTTTATTATGACGAAGAATGGTTCATTGGTAGAGCGGTATCCAAAGAAAATCTTAATGAATTTCGTTTCAAGTTTCTCAAGCGAGAGCTAAACGATTTTATTTGGCCCACACATCCCGACCTTGCCACGGTACCAGCTAAATACGTGATGTATGGTCCAGTAGAACTTTTAGGAAATGGCCCATTTCAATTGAAAAGTCAAGACCTATTAAGTATAAATAAAAATACAAACTACAAAAAATCAATCTTAGAATATTTTTTGCTCAGTGTTAGGTTCTCTTTTTTTAAGAAATACTCCAGTTTTAGTTATATAGTTAAACTGTAACTAAGTTTGAAAAATAAATTTTTATGAAGTAGGTAAATTAGGTTCATAGGGTTCATCATACTTATATCTTTTCAATCTTTACTAACTACTTGTAAGAACATGACAAAGCTACCTATATCTATAACAATGTCACTGTAAGATTTGGGTAATACTGAGGTAATACTTGAATAATATAAGGATACAGAGGTAATATCTGGGAAATACGTAGTAGTAATGGGTAATGTACAAGTAGTAAAGTATAAACAGAGGCAATATGGGGCAATACAAGGAATTTTGAGCAATATAAGGTAATATCGATCGTATAATTCCCCATAAGGGTAATAATGTTGAAAATCTGTGAAGTGGTTTCCCCTCGGCTTGTGTAATGGAATGCCCTAAAATTAATACTTAACGTAGCATTATTCATTAGTTATCTATTCAATTGATAATTACCCAGAAATCTTTATTATCCAATAACATTTTACAGTGTTATCATATGGAAACGCTCTATATTTACGTATTTGAAACTTTATTCACCTCTATCAGCAAGACTGAGTTCTTCCATCTGTAGATCGTACATTTTAATACCAACAAATTAAATTGTTTACTAATATTGCAAATCTTACAGGAAGCTACAATTTATCTCAAATGTAATGAAAATAAAAAATTGCAACAATTAATATAAAAACATGTGAAATGTCGAAAAAGTGCGAGATAATCAAAAGTATTGTTATTGTAACAAAAAATTAGAAAGTAGAGACATGCAGAGTTTAAAAGCCCAATGACAGAAAAGTGACGTAAAAATGCGTAACCTGTATACGAAAGGAACTTTACCGGCATCTCCCAAAATCCTTGGGATTCATAATATATTTTTTTTCAAAATATATGACCCCAAGATAAATGTTTTGGAAGATACCGAATTTTAATTTTAAATCTAAAAGTTTTGGTAGATTTCTCAATTGAAAAATATTTATCAGGAAGATAATCAACATCCAGGTTAGCGTTAGTTATCGCTTTTGATAACGATAAATGTTTTGGAAGATACCGAATAAAGCTGTTATAAGGGATTTTAAATCTAAAAAGTTTTAGCAGATTTATCAGCGAAATACGTTCGCTGTCGTCACAGTTAACTGTTGACATTTTTTAATTTAATTAGCGTCGTATCATCTACAAAAATAACAAAATCTATGGTTTAATCACATTTTACAATATCATTAATATAAATGTTGATTAAAAGAGGCCCTAATACAGATACTTACAGTATCCCAATATGTATTTATAGTTTAGGATTCTGAATAGATTTGATTATAAAATACCGTAATTTGGGGCTAAATTGATCATTCTATTTCTCGTTTTTGTTACAAAATTTTATGCTTCGTTTTTAATTTCACAATGGTTCATCATATTGCACCGATTTATACTGCACAGATAAAACCAAAATAAATTCACTAATATTTCGAAGAAAAATAAAATCTTAATGATCAATTTCATACTGAATATGGGGCTAATTTGATCACATTCGTTGAACTCTGTAGAAATACGCTGGAACGGATGAAATGTGTATCAATTTGACCCCGGCGCTTGTGAGTATAATATTTTAGAAGTTATAGTTGTTTAAATTAGCCGGGGTCAAATTGATCACACGGGGTGGAATTGATCACCAAGTAGGTTTTTGTTATTCTACAGAAGAAAACTCAGAATGATTAATTATAATGATTATAAACAAGAAAAACTCTAAATGATTTATTATTATCATAGTAATAAGGGATATTACATTTCTTTGACATCAATGTCTCTCTCAAACTTATTTGCAACTTGGCCATCAATCTCTTCAGCCATAGGTTGTGGCAGCATTGCTATTATATAGGCTTCCCAATTATGAATTCATCATCAAATACAGTTTTGAATTGACGACGAGCATCGTTGATAGTTTTTAGTCCAACTACCTCAATTTCATCATCATTTTGAATGAGTGTGACATATCTATATGTTGTCTTCTTCCTACTACCGCCTAACACTTTAACCAATACAAAATTTCCATTTTCCATCCTCATGTTTTCAGTTGAAAAGTAATCAGTTTCCTCTGCAGTTTCCTCATCGTCATCAGAATTGTCATCCAAAACACTTATACCTAGTTCCACTTCTAGTCTTTGTCTTTTGATGTTTCACCTACTAGGTCCAGCTGTGTACCGTTGTTGCTGAAGATAATTCACCAACACACTATGCACATGATTGTCGTCGACTGACTCCTCACCTGGTATTTTCTGTAAAGCCCTTTCTGCATCTAATGGTACAATACCAGTGGCTCTGATAGAAGAAATGAGATCTTGTTTAATGGCACCGTTTTTTGATTTCCCGTTCATTTTATTAAGAGTCGTAGCCAAGAGATGGGGAAAGTCTTTCTTATCGATATATATCCACAGAGATAAAGTTGATCGCCAAGAGCTCTTGAATGCCCTGAAAAAATCCACATCTACTGGTAGTGTAAGATGAGTCGAGTTTTTGGGCAAACATACAAAGGCAATATTGTCCTGTTGACATAAGTTCAGAACTTCATCGGTAAAATGAGAAGATAAGTTGTCACCCAACAACACCTTACGGCCTTCTAGACTTTGGGCATGTGGTAAAAAGCAAGTTGTGAACCAATCAGTGAATGTTTGAGCATCCAACCAACAGTGGTGAGTTCTATTATATCTGGAGCCTGGTGAACAGCATCTCTGATTGCAACCTGGTAAGCCTTTGGGCCCATTTTCCGTCCACTGTACCCACATCTTTTCGGATTTGTAGATTATGTAAGGAGGCACATAAATCCTGAAGCCGAGCTGCACAGCATTATGGTAGTAGCACTTTTTGTGAAGTTGCATACTTTTTCCGGATACTTCGTGCCACGTCGGAATAACATCTTTTTTATTGCCTGGATTATCTTGAAGATTTGTCTCATCGTTGTTAAAAACGTTAGATGGTGGAATGTCCCATAAAGTCTCTCTCAAATTGTCAAAGTAATATGTTATTGCTTCTTCGAAACAGATGCGCGAGATCGTTTTATATTGGCAGCAACTTTCTTAACAACTGCATTCTTATGACGCTTTAGCAGCGAATACACCCAGTTGTTACCTGGTAGATTGTTAAAAAAAGAGCTTACAGTACGGCTTCTACTCTCTAAATAGTTTTTGGCTAAATGTCTCACGTCTTTGACTTCGAGAGGAGATCCCCACTCCCCGCAAATACTAGCAGCAGATAGAAATTAATTTCAGAAATTCCCGCTGTCGCAGAAGAAGCAGGAACGTTCTAACCTAAGATATCCAGGCCAAAACATGTTTTTGTCATACGTGTTTACAGTAAATTACGTTAATCCTCAGTACTTTGATAATGTCATGAAAAGTTCCAGACTGTCTAAAACCTATCATTATACTAGTACAATATTAACTCACCTTTTTTTGGAAAAACACGAGTCAAACAAGCTGCAGCAACTTTACATGATACAACAGAAGCTTCAACGAATAGTTCCATGTGCGAGCAAACTTTGACATCTCATTGATTTTAGCGCTAAATTTGAAATTTCTGATGAATGATCTGGTGATCAATGTTACCCCGCGAAGTCAATTTCGCCCTAAATTACGGTACAACTTGTTTGCGCTGAAATAAATACGATTCAATCAAAATCAAAGTGTTTGATGTTACACCGTAATTATTAAGCTTATGAATTAGTACACAATCAAAGGTCTTGCTGAAATCACAAAAATTACATCCGACAACATTACTAGTCCGAAATGTGTTCGGTTAATTCGGTAATCACTGCACCTGTTAGTTTCACAATATTTGCTAATTTTGTTTTTTATTGCAGTCCCAAATATCTTTGAAAATATAGGTACCAAGAAGTCGGTACCCAACACACATACTCATCTAAATATCGATTAGTAGACATCTTTTTTCTTACTAGTTTCGCAAAACGTTAAAAAATAAATAGGTTAGATGTACTTTTAAAAATGTCACAATCTTTATACATGGCTATAAGACGTTATAAATTTTACATAAAATAAATTAAGTTAACCTATATTTCTAATGATGTGTAGATTTTATGGTATTTTAACTAATTTAAAAAATATGAAATTACGAATAAAAAAGTGTAAATTTTTAGTTGGAGAGATAAATGATCTAAAATGAACATCTTATTGTTGTTTTTTTTTTATAATAATTTTTCTATGTATATGGGAGGGTGGGTCAAGTTGAGACGGGGTAGGTTGATACAGACAATATTAATCGCCAATGCGCATGCATAAGTTAAAGCTAATGGGTGCAGACGTTGGGCCGTACAGTGGCGCTGTCATACACGTGGTGTCAGTCTGTGTAGACAGCGTGTTGTTGTGTTATTTAAAGTGTGGTGTTTTTACTGGTGAAAAGTAAATTTTTACTTTCGTGTTTGAGTATATAAAACTGTACGAAGAAGCCTAGTGACCTGCGATTAATAAGCATATTTAATTAGCCCTGTTTTTGGTGAGTAAGTTCATATGATTTATATTTACCTAGGTACCCTACATTTTAGGTTATGTTTGACTGAAAAACACGTGGTCACTGGGGGCAAGTTGATACATTTGGTTGGGGGCAGTTTGATACACTGTATCAACGTACCCCAACATAATTTTAAATGTATTTTTTATTTGTTTATTACAGAATATGGTGCGTAACTACAAAAGGAAGACAGATCGAGGTAAAATTTCATTGGAGACATTCGAAAAGGCGTACGATGCTGTCAAGACAAAAACAATGACATTGCGGGAGGCCGCAACAGCTTATCAAATTGATAAGATGACACTGTTTAGATTCATACGAAAAAGGATGAATCCGATGGGCAAAGTTTTGCGATGGGCTACGCAAAGCCAAGGCAAATTTTCAGTGACGATTTAGAGCTTCAACTTAAAGAGTATATTATACATTCATCAAAAATATACTATGGACTAACTCCTCAAAATATAAAGGTACTGGCCTATGAACTCGCTATGGCTAACCGATCTAAAGTGTCAGTGCCAGACACATGGATCAACCATAAATCAGCTTCTAAGGAATGGTTCAACTCTTTTAATGAAGAGACACTCAAATTTATCTATTAGAGAACCTGAAGCAACTAGCCTCAGCCGAGCAACTAGTTTTAACAAGCCCAACGTGGATCTATTTTTTGACAACTTGATGTGTGTTATGGATCAATATAAATTTGAGAGCAAAGACATTTGGAATATGGATGAGACGGGTGTCCAAACCGTTCAACGACCAAATAAGATTGTTGCGGAAAAAGGAGCCCGCCAGGTTGGAAAGGCAACATCTGCAGAGAGGGGCCAAACCGTCACAATGGTATTGGCTGTCAACGCGATTGGAAACAGCGTCCCACCAATGTTTGTTTTTCCAAGAGTTTTTTTAAAGATAATTTCATCGCAAATGGACCACCTGGTTGCATAGGTACATCCTATCCATCAGGATGGATGACTGGGGATTTTCTTTTCAAATTTATTCAACACTTTCACAGTTATGTTAGGTCATCTAAAGACAACCCATGTCTTGTTCTTTTGGACAACCATGACTCTCACTTATCAGTAAATGTACTGAACTTCTGCAAAGAAAATGGCATTGTGATGCTGTCATTTCCACCACATACTTCCCACCGTTTGCAACCACTAGACATTTCTGTCTATGGACCGTTCAAGAAGTTTTACTATGCGGGTGTGGACGATTGGATGGTAAGCAATCCAGGAAAAACAGTTACGATCTACGATATTCCTGGGATAGTTAAACGTTCACTTCCAAACGCCTTAACTCCAAAAACATAGTTTCTGGTTTCGAGGGAACAGATATTGTGCCCTACAATCAAAATATTTTTGACGAAGCCGATTTTTTACCAAGTTTTGTAACAGATAGACCATTGTCTTCAAATGCAGGCAACCAATCAGAAGCTCCTAACTCATGTCCTGCGGTGCAAAATGAAGTTGCATTTTTAATTCAATTTTATTTTTACTTTCTCCTTTTTTTTTTGTTTTTCACTTCTTTTTCCTTTTAAGTCCTTTCCCAAAAGCCGGAGAAAGGAAAAAATAACAAGCGTCCCGGTAAACAACCTTTGAAGTCTGCAATATTAACAAGTACTCCGGTCAAGGAAAGATTGGAAAAAGAGGCTAAGGAAAAGGAAGAAAGGAAACAAATAAGTCTGAAAGGGCTAAGAAAATGTTGTACAAGTCCTTAGGTGTAGGCCTAAAAGAAAATCTACAAAAAAAGAAGACAAATCTGGAAAAGAAAAAGAAAATGATGCCGAAAAAAGACAAGAAGAAAAAGGACCCAGAGTCAGATTCAGAAGAAGAGGAAGATACTTTGTGTTTAGTTTGTTTAAAACCATATTCGCAGTCAAAGTTTGGACAAGACTGGATTCAGTGCATATTGTGTAAGAAATGGACACATATCGAATGTGGGAAGGGCTCCAAATTATACACATGTATTCATTGTTCATCTGATGTAGAAATAGAATTCAGCGATTTAGAATAACTTTGTATACTTGTAATAAATAAAAGTGTTTTTTTGTGCTTTTTATTGCTACTCCTACAAACTATCAATCCCCGGACCATGGTATCAACTTGTCCCTTCTTGGTATCAACTTGCCTCACTATGGGGTATGTTGATACATAGTGACTTTTTTTTAATAATTAATTTTTATGCTCAATAATTATTTTTTAGAGGATAACAACTTTTATTAAGATTAAACTCTAGCTTTCAAAATATAATCGTATTAGTAAATATACACTACCAATTTTTTTACAAAAAATAAAATATCAAAACTGTCTTAACCTGCCCCACTCACCCTACTAATTCTATTTACGTAACATTAAAAAAGTGCGTTTTATGTGAATAAAAACTCAATAAAACTGGTTGTTTCAAGGGTCCAGAAGTATCAATCTTCACTGGTAAAATAATAAACTCAATAAAAAAGGAAGAAAAAGATCGATTTATAATTCTGCCGTGCATAGCTAAAACACAGTACCAACATTCTTTTATGAATTTTTACTTTTTTGGAAAAAAATAATTAATTTGAGCTAAAAGGCTTTCATTATACACTTACATATGGGTGTTAATTAAGTACTTGATAAACTTTTTAAAGGATGAATCTTTGACCAATTTAAAGAAAAAAAAAAGAAAAGATACAGGGCGTCAAAAAAATTATAAACTTAAAATTTCAAATGTTATACTCCAACTGTTTATTTCAAAATTAAGTGCTACATGTTTTACATTATTATACAACAACGGCCATACCA